>WYDI02001202.1:0-41967 GCA_009867235.2 Psittacus erithacus
ATATATATATATATGTCATAGTGAAGTTATACTGTTGAACTCCAGAGTGAGTAGGTTGCTCTTTGGATAAATCATTAGAGAGACTCCATGAAGTGCATGTTTATTCACTTGCAGAAGGGGCCTCTGCATGAACTTGTTATTGCATTTTATGTATTGTCCTCCAGTGGGCTGGAAGGCGTGATTGTGGTGTCTGTTTGAATTGGCAAATCCATAGTGATATTTTGCTAGAAGTACATAGTCTATCCTAATGGCCTCACTTTTACAACTGGGTTCTTTCTAGTACATGAAGGTTATCTTCGGTTTTGCCTTCTGTTATTTAAGGTCTGATTGAAAGGTGAGCATATTAGACATTTTTCAGAATTTTTTTGGGGTTTTTTTTTTGTTTAACTCACAAATCTTCCACTCTGTATATCTGGATGAGCGAACTAACGCTGGGATTTCTAATATTGGGGCTAATATTCTGGCATCTGAGGTGTATTAATACGAATTGATAGAAAGGGTGATATAGTTACACCTTCCTGTGCCAGTGTCTATGGGGCGACTTCGGTGCCTCTGTCTCTTGATCAGTAAACAGATTTGACAATGCACCTCTGCCACAGGCATGTTCTGGAGATGAACTGGTTTTCGTTTTGTTTTTTTTTTTATAAAGTTATTACATGGAAGAATACTATAGATTTGCAAAGCACTGAATGAGATGCAGCAGACAGATGATTCTTTGTTATACAGAGATACTGACATTTAAAGCAGTTAGCTAATTCTGTGAAATGTAGAAGCAAAACGTAGTCAACAATCCTGAGTAGCCTATTAAATCTGAAAAATGTTTGCAGATGAAACTTTTCTAAATTATATTGCAGCTGGCTGAAAGGAGCGACTTGTATTTTAGAATGAAAATGTCAGTGTGAAGCATATTTTAAAAGTGAAGTACTTATTTTTTTTTTTTGCAAGGTTGTTGTGGTAATTAGTCATGGTTTAAGAAAAAGTAAGTTTAAAATCAGCAAAGAAGTTTTTATCTGTGAAAGGAAACTGAACTTTTTGTTATAGTTTAAATAGAATAGCAATGTATTGCTCAACTGCATAGCAGAACATAATCAATGGAGAATCTTCTGTTAGTGAACAGTCTAGCAGGGAATATATACAAATGTCGATGAGATTTCATTCGTATTGCCCTCTTGTAATGTTTCACAGTACTGTTTCTTCACTCAGACTGCTATATCGTATTTAATTTTCTCTTTCTTCCCTTGAGATAGATGTATAACAGATCTGCCTGCTAACAAACTTGCTACTTTCCTTCTCCTCTTTCATTAGGGTTAGGTAGGCCAAAGATTGTAAAACCATCTGTTTCCAATGTGCTATTAGGAAAAATAACATTTGAAAAATATTGTGATAGAAAACTATTATTTTAGTGATGTTAGTGCAGCGGTGTTTTCTTATCTTTTATATCACTAAGCTGTCTTACGCTCTCTTGAGGAGATCTTATGCTAGATTCTGTTAGGGAGAGTAGCTAGTGACTTTGAGGGGTTTGCTTTCTTGTGAATTTTGTTTAAACAGCCATTAGCTAGGTGGAATTCTTATGCATCGCTGAACTGTAAATCTGTTACTTGGTCTGAAGAGTATTTGGGGGAAGAGGTTAAACATGTACCAAATTTATACTAGTTTATTCCAAGAATTGCATTCCACATGCACTGTGCTGAATTGTAAATGTGTTGGGTTTTTTTTTCCCTAGGCAAAATCCAAACCAAAGATATAACATTCTGAAACCTGTAAGCACGAGTGAAAGAGTCCTTTATGCAGCAAAACTGACTGTAGGACTTCTGCACACATTTCTGCCTGCAAAGAATCAAGCTATTAGATAATGTTAAAAAATACATACATAAACAACTGTTCTACAAAGTGTAGTCTACACAGGCAAAATAGGAGAGCATCATGGAGGAGCAGTATAAAGCCTTTTAATTTTTAACCTGCATTTTCAGATGAAGTTTACTTCATCCGTTGTTCTATGAACTATAGCAGTTTTTGAACCTATTACCAAATCTAGTTTCTTTAGGCCTAGGAATAAAAGCTGTAAAGCTATTTAAAGTTACTTGGTGTCTGACTAGAGGAGAGAGGCGCTTTTAGCATCCTCAGGGTGCAAAGAGTTTGGATAGCACAACCTTTACAGATCTGTTTGGCAGCCCTGATCAGAAGTCTCCTGGCAGACAGGTCCAGGAGAAGGCTATGGAAAGAGCCACCTGACGGAGCATTGTGGCATTGGGCTAGAAGTTGTGGGGTGGGAGGGAACTAGAGGTATGCACTGTGTGGAGGCAAGAGGTAAGCCTATAGGAGGCAGATGAACAGACTGTGGGGCAGTGTTGGTTTAAAAGAGAAAACAGAGATATGGGAGTTCCGTGGGAAGAAGTTTTGAGGGGTGGCAGTCTGTGGTCGCTGATGGGTGCTGCCTTGCGCCTTGGCATTCCCTAGTGCCCAAATGTGCTACCTCAGGCGTGTCAAGACTCCCTTTAATTACTGCCTGAGCAATGTGAAGCAAAAATGTCTTAAATGTGCCTTTTCTTTCACATGTAGTGGAGCAAAATACAGTATGCTAGCATATACCACTTTGGGGCTGGAGAGTGCTGAGGACAATTTTAGGACTCACAACCTTACTATTACAGGAAATGGTAAGTACATGTGGTACTAATTTAAGGAAATAAAAAAAGCCAATAACATTTTGCATTTCTCTCTCTTATAAACTAAAGGCTTAAAGATACTATTTTTCTTGATACTTAATATAGAACAACTTTAATAAAATATTTAACGGCTCTAAACCAGGCATTTGTACACAGCTGAATAAACAATAAGTTGAATAAAATTTCCAGTCCAGATGAAAATTTAATTCTTTTGGGAGTTTCTTCTGTCATTTGCATCTTGGTCTTAAGTGAGTTATTGCTATATACAAATTATTTGCCCTTCCTCACAACCAAGGAAGGGTATCAGAATGAAAAAAAGCTTTTTTCCTCTGTAGTCAGGAAGAAAGTAGAAAAATAGCTTCAGTTCAGCTAGGTTGTTTCAGGCCCAAATTTAGCAGAGGACGTAAGCATGTGTGCTTGCATTTTGCGTTTGTCACTGTGCTTAACCTCTGGGGCAGCACAAGTTGGCAGCAGTCAAGCTAGCTGCTAACACAGGGACTATGTTTGTGCAGCAGCTGAAGCTAATGATTTAAGTAGCAAGAGTACCATTTTTGATACTTTATCCATTATTTTCTGAAAGGATGGCCCCTCCCATAAGCCATCCTCTAATTGTTAACTTCAGACATGGGACTTTCACTGTATTTCACTGCAGCATCTGGGAACTTTATCTTTTACTTGGGTAAACTTGACCTCAAAGAGAATTTCATTCTTTACACTGCACTAATTCTAAATAAGTACAGATTTGAAGATTTATGGGGCATTTGTTTCTTGAAGGGTTGTATGAATAATTCTGAGTATCTTTGTAACCCTTTCTTTATTATTACTTTATGCTCCTTCAAATTCCTTTTTCTGTCATTAGTTTACATAGCTTAGTCTGGTGAGAAATTACATACCTGGAAATTTTGATTCATTACAAGCATTTCTAAAACATGGCCGAAGACAGAGTAGTATCAATGGAACTTTGTATTACCTGCTTCAATTACAGAAGAGAGAGCCTGTTGCATAGCAGAGCTGGGTGAGGAGGGATATTGTAATTCATTAGAAAGTCCTTGGAATCCTTAATGCTCTTCTGGTGCTGAGGACAGAAGGAGACGCAAATTTTAAGCCTTAACTAAACAATCTGCACCAAAGCGCTCATATTTAAATGTAGCTGTGCGCTGCGATGGGATGGGCTCAGGGATCATACTTAGAGGAGGTGACCAGTGCGTTTATCTTTCAAAATGTCTCTAGCTGTGAAATGAGATTTAGAGCTATATTTTATGTAAGAACACCTTGTTCTTGTAGAATAATATCTCATTTTTACTTCATTTTTTTTAATAAAAAGAATTCTATTAGATTAAACTGATTTTTAGTTTTCAGTTACATGATGAAAACTCTTTCTTTAAATATAAAAGTGTTTTTTTACATTCATGACCTTAATGTAAAAATGGATAGAGAAAGCCAAATTATGTACGCAGGGCAAATGTTTGGAACTAAGTGTTGTCTTTCTTTTGCCTGGTCTTTTCCTCTAGAGGAATCCTCTTTTTGGCTACCCCTGTACGGAAACATGTGTTGCCGTTTAGTGGCTCAGCCTTCCTGCATGGCTAGGGATGTGATGGCAGGTTTTCTTAATCAACAGGTAAGAAGGCCTTGCTTGTGTTTACATTGTCTTCTGTTAATAGCTGTCACTAAGAGTCAATTGTTAAAATGTTTGCTTTTACCTGAAGTGGTTTTTTGAGAACTATAATTTTTCATGTGGTCTTTCTAGAGCAAGGGGAAAACTCTATCTCAAAACACTGTTCACAAACAGTATCTTCAGTGGCTAAGTATAAAGAAACAGATGTTTCCTTGGCATGATTATCAATGAAATTATTTAGGCTGTTACCTAAAGATCAGGTTTAGTAGTTGTTTCAGAATTGGTTTAGGCTGGTACTTGATGATGATAGTCCTAATAAACCTGTGGCTCTCATCCTTGTATCTGCCTCTCATTGTGCTAGTGCAGGAGTTCATATCACAGCATGGGATAATCTGACTGGTGAACCAAGCTGTATTTAAACTCGTCCCTTCAAAAATGATTCATGTGAACTCAGTTTACTTCTCTATTTTGGTTCATTGCGCAACTAGGCAAATGGGAAGGTGTTAGTGGAGGGCCAGAGGGGCTGGGTTATTTGTCAGGAGTGCTGAATTACAGGCTTTAAACTTGTTGTGGAACTATAATACGTTTATGAAAGCTGTTCATAAAATCATTGGGAAAGTGGAAATGCTAGACAAATGTCTTTGACATTTGTTGAATGTACTGTGTATTTCCAAAGTGAGATACTCCTTTTATTTCTTTTACTGTGTAATTACTGTAGTTAATAAAAGGTGGTTTCTTTCTTACAGTGGACTCCAGTTCTAGATTTCATTCTGTGTGAACCAGCAAATTCTCTATTGTTAGTGTAACCTGGCAATAATTCTGCAAAAACTGTAAAACACCAAAAGACATTTAAAGCACTGGTAACATTTCAAAAATCAGTGGCTCTGAAATGTTCTGCAACAGCAAGTTTTTGTTTTAGGAAAGAATTAGGTGTGGCTAAGTTTTATTCACATAGGGCTGATCTGAACCTTATAATACGCTTTTAATTTGTAGTTTGTTTGGCAATTTCTGACTGTTTCTTCCTCTTAGCAAATGATAGGAAGTCTTCCTAGCTGGAGGAGGCTGTATGGCGTGCTAAGAGGTGGCAAACTCTTTTGTTACAACTCACCAGAAGAAATTGAGGCTAAACTGGAGCCAGCATTGACAGTTCCCGTCAACAAGGTAAAATTTGTTGTATGGGGTTTTTTTTTAATTTTATTTGGGTTTTGTTTATTTCGGGGGAGGTTGTTTTTTTGGTTGGTTGGTTGATGGTTTTTAAGGTATACTGTCATTTGGACTCTAAGCTGCTGGTGTGCTGTATGCTCTATAGTTAGTATGTGGGTGGGATATGCTTCAGTGAAATTTGCAGTCACTGAACTTTTTAGCAAGGATATTACATTTCTTATCTGAGAAGGTAAGTTCCTTCTATTGCATTAGACTGGTTAACATAAAGGTCAAAAAGAGGATGTTTTTCTTTAGGAAAAGTGGTAACTTCTTATATGACAGTTCCATAATATCGCCCTTGGAAATGTGTTGCTTACAGTCCCTTAGCAAAGCTCTGGTAGAATTTTGTCCTTAGCAAAGTGGAATTTTAACAAAAGCTGGTTTTGTGTTATTTGGCCACAGTCTTAATTAGGAGGAGAGCTAGAAAATTGTTCAAAATATTTCAGTGCCTTAAAATAAGCTGCTTTTCTTAATAGTGTTTTTTTATAAGGCACAATAACTTTGGAAGTCCTGCTCCCTGGAATGACATTATTGCTGCTTTTCATGCCCTGGTTAGAAAGGCTAAGTTTAAACGTAAAGTTAAAATGTTACTTACTATTTGGCTAAAGAAGCATTAAGTATGTAATTAGAAGTAATGTTTAAGTGTTCAATGTAGGGATATTTTTGGAAAGACTTTTTAGGATGGTGATCATTAGAGTGAACAGATGCTTTCAAAAACTGGTATTGGTGCAGTTATGAAGAGTTAATAGCACACAAGGGTGAGCTGAGGGATTTAATGTTATTTGCAGTTGACATAGGTGGATTCATCTTACATAAGTAGACAGACGCATTTGAAAACTGTGTTAAGCACAGGTCGATCTGGATTCTGCTGCTGATCTACTGTGGATGCTTGATGCCAACACTAATTCTGAATGAAACATTCCTCTTGTCCAGTCACTTGTTACTGCTACTGTGCTGCTTTATACCCAGGGCAGGCATTAGGGCAGCTGGCTGATGAACTGGACAAGAGAACTGGTATGGGTTAAAATTGGCTCATTTTGGGGGCAGGAGGAGGGTTGTCTTCAGCTGTGATTCCCTTTAATAAAGTCTCTTAGCCAGTTCACTACATGGCTACACAAATGCTTGTGTGGTACAAGAAAGGGGGCTAGGCTATGACTGGGAATGAGAAGGGACATGGATTAATAAAGAACTGCTTCTTACAACAGCAATATCAGCTTTTGGTGGCTTTAAAGTTTCTGGAAAATATGACTGTATTCTTACCTATAGTGAGACTTGTATGTAAACCAAACATTTAAACTAGGTATAACAACGTCACCTGTTTGTGTTAGTACTTCTTATTTAATTTGCTAAGATTCAAATTGATTCCTTAAATAAAACCACCATTCTGCTAGTGCTGTATTTATTAACAGAGTCATTTTTTCTTCCACTTGTTCATGCATTTACCGTAAATGTCTGAATGTCACTTTAGTGAAACTATTTAAGCAGGTTTACTTGCATACATCTTCAATCACTTTTAATTGCACTACTCAGCCTTTGCCATAATACTGTTTTCCAGCTGCTCCCAATATGAGTTGAGAAATGTTAAACTTTAGTAAATTATAGAATTATTAAATTTATATTCTAAAATGTGACAGTAATTATTTTTAAAAAGTATCTATCAGGCTGCCTCGTATCTGTCTTTGTCTTGTCTCTGTTTTTGTCAATATCCTAGTTTTGCTTTTCCTGTTAAAATATCCATATTCTACTAAGGTAGTTTGCTCCCTCCAAGTTACCAATATGCTCGGAACTTAAAATCCAGCTTAATAAGCCTTTGCCTAGAAACTGTCCATATGTTTGCAGAGTATCCTTAAAGCTAACATGTAGGAAGTACAAAAATAATGTATCTTATATCATTTTACAGAAATGTCAGCCTGCTGGAGAATATGACTGAATCCTTCTTCAATTTAAATTAAAACCAGAAAAAAAAATCAATTTAAATGAATTTGGATACTTTACTACTTAAACAGTTTCTCTTGAAAATAACTTAACGCCTGCAGATATTTTTTTACTTCTTCGTTATTAAATTTCTCTTACAGATTAAATGAAGGCAGACTAATCATATGGGCTTGTCTGTTATGTGTTGTTATAGAAACAACAATTTCAAAATGAAAGTTGAGCTTGACCATCCTAGACATTCTAACTAAAATTCTTCTGGTTGCGTATATGGCATTTTCATTTGTAATGTGGAGCTGATCCTTTACATGTAATTGAAAGATACTTTTTGAAAAGTAATGAAATCATCTGGATTTATGAGAAACTCTGGAAAATATTCATGCTGATAGCCTTATTTCCCATTCCTTTTGAATTGAGACTTGAAGAAGCCATTAAGACTAGCAAAGTCATTACTTCAACTTCAGATGACTTCACTGCTACTGCCGTTGAGCAAGAATGGTTCTACAGTTCCTATTATGCAAGTGTTACTATTATTGTTCCAGCTAAATGTTATTATAACATATTAGATTGCACAACTAAGTAGGAAAAGAGAAATGATATTTCTGTAGCAAAGAATATTTGCTGGAATCCAATTTGAACAAGAAATATTCCTTGTGGGCCAGTTCCTGAATTTTTTTCAAGTTTTCTTCAGTTTGAAATGAATAATAAAGGCCTTGCCTACACCTGATAGCTTAGCAAATAGGGATGTGTGCCAGCATATCACATTAGTGGCTCAGTATTTGGAATACATATTCTATTGTATCCCGGTTATAGATTATAAAACTTTCTTTGTGTGCTATGTATGCCTGAAGCTTGAGGAATTCTGGGATGTCGTTTCAAATTATCATAGGCTTGTGATTTCCTTCCTGGCATATTTTGCCAGTGCAGTCTTTGCTGTGGTGCCATGCAGTGCAGCAGGCCCAGAGCTATCTCTGTTCATGCTAATTGTTGAGGTCAGCAGGATGAGAAACAGAAAATGTTTGCAGCCTTGGGCTCAGGGTTCATAGACTGATTGCTAAACAGTGTAGCAGGCATGAAAGGGCAAAATCAAGATGGTATTTCAGTCTGGAGAATATCAGGTTTGGGAGATACCTTAATGTAGCCTTTTGATACCCTAAGGGGGCCTGTGAGGAATCTGGAGAGAGACTTGTTTGCAGGGGCCTGTAGTGACTGGACAAGGGGAAGTGGCTTTAAGGTGAAAGAGGATAGATTGAGATTAGATATTAGGAAGTAATTCTTTACTGTGCGGGTGGTGAGACACTGGCACAGGTTGCCCAGAGAAGTTATGGCTGCTCCATCCCTAGCAGTGTTCAAGGCCAGGTTGGATGGGGCTTTGAGCAACGTTGTCTAGTGGAAGGTGTCCCTGCCCATGGCAGGGGGTTAGAACTAGATGATCTTTAAGGTATTTTCCAACCCAAACTGTTCTGTGATTCTGTGATTTTTGCAAACCGTTACCTTGAATGACAGTTCTTGTTGGAATGTCTGTTCTGGGCTAGGTCAGGTAGAGAAGTATGTTGGAAAAGGTAATGATGGCTGCAGCAACATAAATTCTAGGCAGCCAGGGAGTTCAATCTTGGGCTGGAGCGGAAGTATATTGATTTGAGTTCTTGACCATGTGAACGTTTAGGGAGCCAGCAATGTGAGCAATATTCTCTGTGTGCATCAGGCAACTCCAGCAGTAGTGAAAGGAGAGGAGCCGTGAGAATATCTATGTTCTCTGTAGTAAGGACTTTGTCCCACTGGTTGGCTTCAAAAAGCCTTCATACATGTGAAAATAATTTGGAAAAGCACAGACTAGTTAAGTGCCTCCAAATGTCTGGTATCTCACATCATATTGCTCAATTTAATCTTGCAGTTGCTTGAAAGAGGTTGTGAATGTGGGCAGGGGAAACAGATATAATAACTAGATCCCACACAGTGGACCTTATAACACACATGCCCAAATTGAGTGGTTTGGAAACTATGTGTTATGGCTCCCTGGTGCTCTGCAGAATGCTGGTTGGTCATATAATGCCATCTCCTCCTGGTTTTTAGCTGCTGCATTGTACCTAAGATTGCTAAAATAACATAGAAATCCTAATATTGCTTTTCCATATTATACTTACGCATAATACTTACCACCCAGTGGCCACAAAGATGTTATGTTAATAGAAGTTCACAAAACAATGAAGATGAAAGGAAGAAGTATTCATAACTGGTAGGGTGAATCTGCTCTTGTGCATTAATGTATTTGAAAGCCAGTTTTAAGTTTAACTGAATTTCCCTGCTAACCTAAAAGAGACTCCATGGAAATTATTAGCATTACTGCGGAAACCAACACATGAAGAGATTATATTTTGTTTCCAGTGTCATGTTATTTCTTAGCTTATTTTTTGGTACTAAAAACATGAAGAAAGTTTGTTATATGTAATTTGATTTGTTTAATCTTAAAATAAATACTCAGATCTGGATCTTAGGTTATTCAGTATTTTTCTCAAGAACTGTAGTTTGTTTTGATGTCTTAAAGTGACCTTTATAACCATTGCTCCTCAGTGTGTTGGGATTGGCCTAGCAGGAAAGTGTTGCATCTCAGCAATAGAAAAACTTCCTCTCTCTCTCTCTCTGGTTTTGTTTTGGATGGGTTTTTTTTTTTGTTTTGTGATTAAGTGGAACTGGACATGTAGTGTAATTCGCCCAAGCTTGGTAAAGTCATCAAGCACATTACTGTAAGGGTGTTGAGTAAAAGTGTAAGAGTGTTGTATCACTCCTTAAATATTCAAGCACCAGATACAGATTGCTGCTTGAGGATTTATCTCCTTTGAATAATACCACAGTTGTGGGATAAAACCTGCAGCAAACATCATTAAATAAACTTGTGTGTATGGCATACTTGAAGTTCTTACCTGTCAAATGTTAATCTATTTGATTTAATTTTTTTTCTGGTATCTATGGTTACCTGAGTTAATGGGATATAGAGCACTTACGGATGAATTCATCTCCTATTTTTAGACAGAAGAATTTAAATGAGCATATCTATCAGATATGCTACAAGCAGCTGTTGGTATTTCAAATGGTTACTTCAGTAATGCATTTAAAATCTGAGTATTGTTCTGTAGAATAATTTTTTGGTTTTCTGAGTGTCAGAACTAGGCTTATCCCCATGGGATCCCATGTGTAGTTTCTGTAGGTGTATGTTTAACATCTTTAGCAGATGTTTCACTTTTGGTTGAATTGTGTAAAAATGAACACGGTTGAGCTGTCCTCACTGTATTTTGAGGAATGCCGGAGGCCACCTTTGTGGTCAGATTCACTGTCCTGAGAGAAAGGAGACCTTTGAACACAACCCTGGCTGCGGTTGTTGGCTTTCTTCAAAACATAGGGCACTCCCCATGTCAGGGAACACCCTTGTGTGTCAGGAGGGTGCTGTGTGGTCTTAACATGTGTTAGGCAGCCTCATGTCTTGCCACGCTGCAGGGCTGGCCAGATGTAGGGTGCTAGTTGGCTCCCTGGCGCCGAAACTCATCATTCCAACAGGATTTGGGATTATACTGTTCTCCTGGGTATGCCAAAAATCCTTTTAAGGGCTGTGTTGTAATAGGCCATTGCTTGTTCAGTCAGGTTGAATTGTATATGCAAAGATATTCCCAGGATTTCTGCATTTACTTTTGTAAATAAAGTAACATTAATTATTTTAATTTGTTCATCAGGCTGTGATGAGCAGCAATGTTGACCAGTTGTGTTCTGGAAAGTTTTTCAGTTGTGTTTTACCAGACTTTTACCAAAATGTTTCAGTATTTTACATATGAGTTTTTTTTTTTTTTTTCTCTTCCCCACTTAAGGCACTACATCCCCAAACAGAAGGGGAAACCATGGCTGCAGCAGTGCTGCTGTGTATTCTGAAAGTCTTTCTAAACATTAGGTGAAGAAATTTGATAGACCTGTGATATACTTCTCACATACATTTTTTAAATTGTTTCTGTGAAGCTTTCCCTAGTTCAGGCATAAAAAAAAGTCTATTTTGAAATTACAAATAGGATTTTTTTATATTATAGCAAAATGTTTTTTTCATCCTGGAAATTTGTTCTATCAGAACGGCATGGGTAACTGCTACAAATGCTTCTTTAAATGTGGACTAAATAAGTTTATTTTTGCCTTTCCTGTCACTATAGTATGAGCCCTGAATGTCCTGATTCACCAAGATGAACATAAAATAATACAAGTTTAGAACAGACTGCATAGTTAGTGGCCTACAGAAGTACAGTAGGAGACCTAAACAGTGACTGTAACAATGTGGTTGTCCAGCTGAAGAGTTTGGAGAAAAGGAGCTACTTGCTTTTATTTTAGGTTCACTAAACTACTGTGAAGAATGAGCAGTGTGAGATGAGCTGGTAAAGGCAGGGGGAGGGAAAACATAAAGTGTACATTCTAAACTAAACAGCAATAATTGTGCTTCATTCCCTTATTTTTCATATTTTATGCCATTTTAATAGTTTTATGGGAAAATATTTTCATAAGTGATTCCTGACATTAGTTTGGGGTTTGCTTTTTTTTTTTTGTTGGTTGGTTTTTTTGGAAATAATATGGATTAAATAAAAAGACAAATTATGCATCCCTTACAGTGTCATTGGCCATAAGGTGATACCAGCGTGGAGCTGAAGCAATGACTCGTTAATCACAGTTTGTTGTTCCTAGGAAACCAGAATTCGAGCTGTGGATAACAACTCCAAGAGAAGGACTAATAACTTCTCTGTTATCAACCCTGTGTCTGGAGAGGCTGTGACGCAACTTTTTGCTACTGACAGTAGGAACGAACTTCGTGAGTGGATGGAGGCTTTCTGGCAGCACTTTTATGACCTAAGTAAGCAGGCAGTGCTGGCAGTGTGCCCTCCAAGTGGGCTGTTATGTAACATCAAAGGGATCATTGAACAATTTGAACTGGAACTGCCTCATAAGCCTTTGTTTGCAATGATGAGAAGAAAAAGGCAATATTTGACTAACCAAAGTCGATGTGTTTGGTGTGGGTTTTTTCAGGAAATCAGATGCAGAATATGCCCATCAATCTCAAATGAACTTGGTGTCTTTTAGCAGTATTCAAGTTAATTTGTTTTACAGACTGCCACATTCTCTCCATCTCTTCCTCTACTGTAGCAGGAAGAGTCCACCTCTGCCTGGGCATCCTACCACTGTTGTGTTGGGTTTGTGAGACTGCAAGTACAAAACCTTTGGGTGTGGAAGCCTTAATGGGAAGTGGTGAAGATGCTGGATTCATTTCGGGCTTTGGCTAGGATGCAGATTCAGCCAGCCCTTGCAAGGGGGCACATCTATTGGGGAATTCCTTGCTCAGCAGTATTAATAGCTGAATTAAATTGCAATTTTTGTAATAGGGATTACTTGATTCTGTTGGTAGTTCTAAGGTTTTGGTACCCCTTGTCACACAGGAATATGCTCACCCAGCCACACTCAAGTCCAGTCATGCAAATACGTACTTCTTGAACCTGGTAAAATCTGCACCTGAGGCTTTGTAATAGGTGATATGAATGAGATGAGAAATTGACACCCTGATTGTTTGGCTAACCTCTGGAGCAACACTCTTCTTCCGTGAGAGAAGAAACTCATTTATTGGTGTAAAACAGTGAAATGGTATTGAAGTAGCATACTGTGTTGCTGTTTCAACACCAAATATTTATTATAAGAATGATATAGATTAATTTTTCTCCATCTTTTTCCTCTGCTTTAGTAGTTTGACTCACAGGTCTATTGAGAGGAGAGAGCAAGTGTCAGTTACTGTGCCAACATTGACAGGTTTAGTTGGTTCCTGATAGTCATTTTTATAATTTCAAAAAACAAAACCAGGTCAATGAATGAAATATTAGTCCTTAGTCAGAGGCCACACTAATAAAATCAGTGAATTGAGCTTGTGAAAACTTGGTATTGTAGTTGTATTTCTAGTCCTTTCTAGCTCTGATTTACAATGAGAAAAGGCTCCATCAATTAAAGAAACACACCAGGCAAAAACTAGGGCATAATCTTTAAATTAGCTGTAGAGTGGGGTAAAAGAACTACTTTTTATTCATTATAGATTGAATATCCATGGATTTTTTTTGAGACATTTTCCTTTGGTTCAGAAAAAATGGGTCACTTGGCATTTAAATGCCTTTTTTCTGCCTTGCTTCTAAAATTCCCTTAAAATTAATGTGCTCAGAAAACTTGGAATGATTGGTATGAACAAAGTAATTTTACCATGTCTTGTTTTCCTTAAGGTCAAAATCTATTAATAGAAAAAGAGGTTTCCTTGTCTGCTAACAGATAAAAGGCAAGTTATCCTCTGTTAAAGACAGAACAGTCCTTCACTAGAACATTGTAACATAGTTGTATAATATCTGTCTTGCAGCATATTGGAGTTTGTCCCTGATAACTTCATGAAGCTTTTTTTATTGGTGAATTTATACTGTGTGTGGGGATTTGAAGGCAAATTATGATATTTAACCTCCATAGTATAACAATACTGCTAGGATGCTTAAATTGGAGGTAGACCTGTGTGCTAAGAGAGTGAGTACAGAATTGAAAATAAAAATACATGCTGAGCATTTCTGCTAAACGAAAATAAATGCCTATTGATTAGCATTGCATTAGAGACAGTTTCCTAAGACAACCAAGTAATATCAACTTTTTTCAAGCTGAAGTGTTTAAGTTCCTGTCATTGTTCTTTTTTTCTCTCTCAGGCCAGTGGAAACATTGTTGCGAAGAACTTATGAAAATTGAGATTATGTCACCACGGAAACCACCTTTGTTCTTGACAAAAGAAGCAACCTCCGTCTACCGTGATATGAGTAAGTGGGATTTGTCTTTTCCAGTTACAGGGTAACAGAAACAACATTGTCTGTATTCAGATGGCTTCTGGTGTTGATGTTGAAACACTGAGTTTTTCAAGGACAGCTCAGACAATGAGAGAGCAACAAAATTGCATACCAA
Source organism: Psittacus erithacus (assembly GCA_009867235.2). Classification (NCBI taxonomy): domain Eukaryota; kingdom Metazoa; phylum Chordata; class Aves; order Psittaciformes; family Psittacidae; genus Psittacus; species Psittacus erithacus. Next base: position 14,404 of record WYDI02001202.1, read on the forward strand.
GGAGTACATAATAAATCTGAATTTGTAATAGCACAAATAATTAATACATTTTTATACCTTGAGCCAAAGAAGTCTGTAATCTGAGTTATAACTAGGGAGTCCTGAGCATATTCAAAAAGGTGTTGTTAGAAGTAAACACTCATTGTTAAGAGTAATATAAAGCTCAAGAAATGTTAAGGTTAAATAGACCAGTCTGCAAACTGGTAATGTCTTTAACTAGTTGCATGAAATTAACCTGCTGTTCTTAAAGCTATTTAAAGGCTTACTAAACAGAACTTACCAAATTTTTTGGTCTTTGGTAATGATGTTGGAAAATATGCTTGGAAAATCTGGCTAGCATGTATTTGAGACCCGTATTTTTGCAGAGGAAAGTGGTATGCAGCAGGATTATTTTAATAGTTTCATTACAGAACTAATATTTGCAGACCAGAAAAAGTAGGTCACTTTGTTTTAATGGGTCTGATACAGTATTGGCTGAGAAATACTGTATAACATAAATGCCTGACTGCTTGCTGCTTAAGATTGGAACTGTGAAGATGCTCAAAATGCCATGTGGGTCATTGAGTTACTGTGCATCAGAGCACCGAACAATCAAGAGTCCTATCTAAGCTAAGAATGCAGAGCAGAAAGGCAGTAAATCACCCATATGGAAGTTTTACAAAGGTAACACGGTAGCATAATTCTGCTGACACTCAAGAACATCAGTGAGGAGCAGCATGCATACTGTGTTTCACTCTCAATATACAAATTTTCCTCCTTATTTATAGTACTCAAAGTTCCCCTATACTTGGCATCAGTGAGGCTGTGCCTTGAATAATGTTTCTGGTTTTGGGCCCCTCACTACAAGAAAGATATTGAGGTGCTGGAGGAGGCTCAGAGAAGGGCAACAAAGCTGGTAGAGGGTCTGTAGCACAAATATTCTGAGGAGTACCTAAGGAAACTGAGTTTGTTTGGTCTGAGGAAAGGAAGCTGAATAGAAACATTATTGCTCTCTACAACTACCTAGAAGGACGTTGTAGTAAGGTGAGGGTTGGTCTTTTCTACCAAGTAAGAAGTGATAGGACAAGAGTAAATGGCCTCAAGTTGTGCCAGGTGAGGTTTAGACTGGGTATGAGGAAAAATTTCTTCACTGAAAGGGCTGTCAAGCATTGGAACAAGCAGCCCAGGGAAGTGATGAAGCCACTGTCCCCGGAAATGTTCAAAACCCATATAGATATGGGACTTATGGTTTAGTGGTGGATTGAGCAGTGACAGATGAGCAGTTGGACTTGATTATCTTAAAGGTCTTTTCTTATCTAAATGATTCTGTGCTTCTATAGGTAAAACCCTCTGTTAAAAAATGTGCTGAAAACTGTTAACATGTGGCCTGCAATAGAAAAGATACTGCTGCTGTTTGAGGCTAGTATTACTGCAGTATACCTAGAAAACTCAATATGACAGGTAAGAAATGGGAAAAGAGAGTCTTAGAGCACATGAAGAAAAATTATATATGTGAAGATATCCCATTTTCTGCAGGCTGGAAGTACAAAAATATTTAGTCATAGACATTTTCATAGGCCTTCTGTGAAATGAAAATTTCAATGCACTGTACAACAAAAGATGTTTAATATCTAATACATACAGGTTTTCTAATAGCATATCATTTTTTCTACTTTTACTTGGGAAGAAATATCAATGGCCTACACTGTTGCTTGAATGACAGCTGTCATGAAAACAGTTCCCTCCTGTAGCCTCAGAGCAATCTTTGAAAGCATGTGTAATTTTTTCTGTTTCATCCATTAATGCTCTTAATAGTAGTCAGGACTTCACAAGACACAGTTAATACAGTTTTGTATTCTGAATAGTAATAACAAAATAGGCAGCAGTAAAATCATTGGTAGCATTTTAATCTGAGTTAATTGCTGTCCTTTGAAATTATAGGCATTGATTCTCCAGTGAAACATGAGGGTTTAGCTGATATCATACAAAGAAAAATTGAAGAGACTGATGGTGAGTTCCTGCTTGGCCAGCAAAAAGAGTCTGCATCTTCCCTGTGGGCTTCACTTTTTGATGGATCTCATGAGATGGTGGTTCAGAAAAACATGCATCTGAGCCCAAAAAGAAATACTACAAGTCCTAATGATAGCAGAGGAAAGAAAAGAAGAGCTCCACCTCCACCCTCTGATAAGTTACCCTACAGTGCAAAAGCACAGGTGAACTCAGAGGAAGTGGGCAAGGAAAACTGGGAGAAGTCTGACTGTACATCTGCTAATAGTTCTTTTGATTCAAAGTTATCTGCAAAACTGCAGCAGTTGCAGACACCCACTCCTGCTCCTCACGAAATTGGTCCTTGTAATAAGAGCACTTTAGCTGGCCATGGGAATCTCATTTCATTGGTTAACAAGACTGAATCTGAAACCAAACCGGTACCAGCCCCTAGACAGAAATGCATCAGAGAAATGCTAGACCCTAGATCCTGGTTACAGCTGTAGGCATCATAATTAGTTTAGAGAAGTGTCTGGAATTTTAAGTTTCTCAGCCTTCTACATCTCTTGAGTAAAAATAGAATTTAGCATATAGCTTATAAATGTTGAAGCTGAAGTGGATTCGGTTTTGGTTTTGTTTGGTTGGCGGTTTTTTCCCTTTAGGTATGGCATTACTACTAGCTGCAGTCTCAGCTGTACTCAGTATCACTAACATCTAAATAATTGCACTAGTAACTGGGGGAGTTACCTCTATCTGAAATAACGATGCTACTTCTGAGGAGTGGTTCAGTACCTGCGTCTTGAAAAAACTGCGGTGTTCAGGGTAACTCAGTGTCCCTGCAGCAGGGTTGTTACCATTACCGTCTACCAGACCATTAGCTTAGCCCATCTGCATCTTTTCAGGCTAGGCCAAGTGGGAATTTCACACAGACTCAGCACAGATCTCGCAAAATTGATTTTCTTGTGCTCAGTGCTTGGCATCCCCTAAAATATTTTTCTCTCTCCCTCACTGTTTGGGAGCCACTCCTTATAATGTGATATTCTATGAAAAGTTATTGTACTCTTTGGAACAGCTCTGTAACTCCATATGAATTTCTGAAACAGTTCTATCAATTTAGCATGGGATGGCCTACATTCTTGCTGGTGCATGTGCTGTCCAAGTAGACCAGGATTACCTGTGTATGAACAAGAATGTGATCCATCGCTGCTGCTCGTTTCAGACTCACGTGAACATTTAAAAGCTGTACTGCATATGAACACCTATTTAGGATTTCATTTTTATGGTTGGGTTTTTGTTGGTTGTTTTTTTTTGTTTTATTTTGACAAACAGGACTCTGTAGCATCGTTTCTCCTTTGTGGAGCCTCTCAGCTGTTCCTGGTTTGTAAACACAGCAGTGTCACTGGTAACAGTGGTCTTTTGACCACTTGTTTTTTTTTCTGAAATAGCAGAGAGTAAGTACTTCAGGTCAAAGTACTGAACTTTGATATTCTTCCATCTTATTCTTCCATCTAGACTTACCATTTTTGTAAGAAGCATGGGTTATTAGGATTCCTGTGGCACCTGCAAAACGTCTGTTGCAAGTGGAAAAGATTCTGTTTTCCTGGATCCACAACTTAAATATCCAACCCTTTCTTTAGCTGATGCATTTATGTCGGATGCTGGAGCTTACCCAGGAGCAACTGTATACACACAGTTTTGTGTTTTTTTTTTTTTTTTGTTTGTTTTTTTTATTTTATTTTTCTTTTTTTTCTAAAATGCAGATGGCTTTGAGAGCTTTACACTTTCTCCAGAAGATATTGTGTGCATGGTTGGTTTGGTTTATCTAATTTTTGTCTTTTGCCAAGCTCTTGGCTGCACAGCTGTAAAGGTGTTTGCTAAATCCCCTCAGTAGTTCATTGCCTATTTGGGATGGGGCTTGAGAGGCAGGTTTCATTTACAAATCCTTTTGCAGGATTAGAGCCCTTTGTTTCTAGAATGTCCTTGTTCATTCTTCATTTAATCACATTCCATTTTCCCTCTGAAATAACCATAATCATTCTTGCAATAAATCATGCTGTTATTTAAGTGTATGGTTTGTGAATGCTTTATAAATAGGAACAGAAAAACTGAAGAATAACTGCATGATTATGTAAATCAGACACAGTCGACTAAGTGGACTGCGCAACTCTGAACAAGAAATAGCAAAAAATAAAGAGGAAAAGAAAAGCCATATTTTCCAAAATGCAGCTGCAGTTTACTTAGCGTTATATCTAGCCTTAAATGTTACTGTGCCCTGGAAAGAATGAATACCTTTTTCCTGGTAACCCCCTTCCATTTAGTTATTATATTTAAAAATAAATCTCATAAATATATAAGGCAGGAAGGCACTGTAATGGGGATTTATTTTTAAATTCAACAGGCCATTGAATTTCAACGAGCAGTTTCTCTTAAATTCAGTGGCTTTGTTTTGAACTGAACATACATATTTTAGGAAGACATTTAATATTAATTTAAAGCCTCCAAGTGATGAGAATTCACTCATATCTCCTGTTGCAATAGTTAATTATCCCAGGTACATTTTTCCACTTGATTTTCTATTTGCATTTCTAGCTCCACCTTAAGTTATTTTGGTCTTTTTATGCATTTGATTGCTTATATTGATCTCTGTAGTATCAGCTTTTCTAATTGCTTGTGTGCAGTTATAAATCATGATTATGTCCCTTTTAACCTTTTCTCTGATGAGATGCACTGAATTCCTTAACTTTCTTATGGCAATGAATGTTACACAAGACTAATTAATTTCCACGTTCTTCTCTGTACTTCTCATGTATTGAAATATTTTTATGTGCGACATCTGAATTAGATGCCACGTGTCAATAGTGATCCATCAGGACTATATAGAAACATAACATGATCCTCTTACTCTGATTAACATCTCCTTCCCTTCTTCCCTTAAAAATGGTATTATCCTTTTTTTTGTGGAAACATTGCCTTGGATACTGACTTTTATGGCTCAAGTCCTCTTCAGAGCCTTTTTCAAGAATGCGGTACATCATCCTCGTATTATCCTACCTTATTTTTTCTTAGAAATCTACACTGTATTTACCAGCATTAAAATACTGCTCATGAAGCGATCCAGATTGCTCTGTGTAAGTGACCTGTCCTCATTCTTTACTGCTCTAGCAGTCTGCATGTCCTTTTCAAATTTATTGCAGGTGATTTTTACAGTTTCTTCCAGATCATTGATTTTTAAAATTGAATGCAAGGCAAGGTTTGTAGAGAGAGGTGATAAGTTTTTATTACATCAGTGACATGGGTAGGGGGTGGGGAAAAGCAGACAGACAGGCCATTGAATTTGTGTCCCTTTTTCTCCCAGAACCTTTAAAAGATGGAACAAGATGGAAAACAACTGTAGTTCTTGCGGATTCCTTGTTAATACCGTGTTTTGAAATTAGTTTTCTGTCTTCAGCATAACATTCTGTATTGATTTGATCTGGTACTGATATTTTTAAAGAAAATGACATGTTCATCTGGTTGTCTGTATGCGACTTAGGGTTCTTGTGGATAACACCTCAGGGCAGGTGTCATTGCAAGCCAAGCTTACTATATCAAAGAGTAAAATTCAACCTGTTGTTCAAGACTTATTCTCCAGGAAGCTGTGTTGATTGACATTTTATATCTCTCCTTAAATAGGCTCATACGAGTCAGTTCACTATATTACCCTGATCCCTACTAAACAAACTAGGCCATTAATTACCCACGTCATCCTGCTTCAGAGCCAGTGCTGTTCTTACAGTCCTGTGAAATGTCATGGCAGTGTTGAGACTTGTTTAATTAATTGCACATTTAAGCTCCTATGGCTGGAAAGGCCTCTGCTACTGAAAGTAGTTTCTGTTATTTTAAAACCCCCACTATCTAATCCCTATTATGAAGCATCAGTTGACTTCAGGTTTTAGCATTTACTGTTACTGACTCAGTTGAGTTTGGGTTTTCTTTTTCCCTTTTGTATTGCCATTTATTGTTGCCTTTGAATCTTCTGTTAAGCAAGTTGGTTTAACTGATAAAAATTGCAGGCTACCAGCAAATCTTAGCTATAAAATCAGTTGTAGGAAACACATTTGTATTCAGCTTTTGTCTATGCAAGAGAACATAAATATTAGTAATAAAAACAGAGCACAGTTTCAAGAGTGTAGTTAGAAGATATATCTGTGAGGAAAATGGTCATTTGTGGTTTTTTTGGCTTTTCTATATAGTGACAAATTTTAATACGTTATTACTGATACTGGTCCCTTATCATTGCATAGGCTCGCTCAGAAGTTAGAACTCTTCCTTTGGTTTGTTTGGAGTTTTTTGGGTTGTGGGTTTTTTTGTTTGTTTGTGGTTTTGGTTTTGTTTTTTTTTCCCAAGTTTTCCTGGCTATAATGAGGATGAATATTCAAAACAGGAATTAAAACCAATACATTGCTTGTATCCCAGCACTATATGAGGAATACATGAACTAATATAATGAAGGCAGCTATGCTGCAACGTGGTACAGTGACACTTTATTTAGACTTTGCGCTGATTTGCTTCCCAGGCTGTACTGTCTTAAGGTCGTGACGTAAGACGGCAATGGAAGCCCATCTGTTGGTAGTGCATGGGGCTGGGGAACTGTTAGCTTCCATTCTTCAGAGTGGAGGTGAAAGGGACTCAAGAAGCAAAGAGGTAGAAGCAGCTTGTTCCTTATGGGACATGGTGGAGACTTAAACTGCTGCTTCTCTGCACTGAAGGAGAATGTACTCGTTAAGTCATCTTGTCAGTTGCATTCTATCATGAGGGTGCTTTAATTGCATGAGTCAAAATATCAGTGATCAAAACCCTGAAATTGCTTTATTAGTATTTATAAAGAGTGCCAAAATAGGAAATACTTTACACAGGCACAGGTGATGTTAGCCAGCCTCCTGCTGGGACAAGGCTTGGAAGACAGCAGAAGGCCTGTGACTTCTTGTAGACCTTAGGTCCCATTGCCCCATGTTCACATGTGTGCAGGCAAGTTGGTGTGCTGCTGCTTGGCAGTGGAGTTCATGGAAACACCATGTTTGTTCAGAGTCACTGCACTCAGAATGTGCAGCTCAAACTACCCAGTGTAGCACAGTAAAGACATTGGTAGTATCTGCTACAGCTGAACTACGCATGTGATTAGGTACTTTTATGAGGAATATATCAGGCCTGCTCTGAAAACTGTACCTGCTTGTTCGCTGCTGGAATGAATTAACTGCTGCTTAAAAAGTAGTGGGATTGCTGTCTTGAAGTCAGTCAGAGACAATAGTCAACCTCAACTCTTCTTTTAGAAAGTACGGCTTGAAAGCAGTTGCTAGTCCAAACTTGAATATAAATTTCACGGAACAGGATCAACTTTTGAAATATTAACTGAATGAAGACTTAATTTAGTAACTTTTTAGGTTGTATCTAATGTCTTCAGCTGTTCACTTGGTCTTGGAATGGTAGACGGTACCTTTTGCAATTTTAAAGACATTAGCTTAAAATGTTTACATTTTTACTAGTATTGTGATTTTATGTTTTTCTATGGTAATTATAGTTATTTTACAGTGGTGTGTACATATTTGGAAATACTGTCAGAGCTGATGTCCAATTAATGTAGATTGTCTTGGTAGAAAAATGTGCATTTGGACGCTAATGTATTGTGAAATGTTAGAATAGAAATCTTTTTCTGCTAACATAATGTATTTCTGTTAAAATATGCAAGTAAGATTAAAGTTCCTAGAGTAAAAGGCTTTCGGTGTAATTTTTTTCAATCTAAAACTGCATTAAGCTTTACTCCAGTTTATAAACCATGGGTTATGGCTGCTGTAAAATAAGAACTTACAGGTAGGTCCTTTCTGCTGGGCCTGCTGAATGTACCCTCTAAGCTGGTGCTGACAGTAGCAAACAGTATTTGCCTCAGTTTTTTCTAAACTGAAGGAAGGGAGAAAAAAACTCCAAACATCTGGCAGCTGGCATGATTGCTCAATGAATTGTATCCAGTTGTATCCAATGTATCCAACAGATCTCTGTATGAATGTTATGTGAGCTGCTTCCACAAATGTGCCTAAGCGGTTTTGTTGCTTTTTTTACTTCTCTCATATTCTTGCAAGAAAATGTGTGATGAAGCAGATTTACATGGCTCCATCTGCTGTGTAAGGTGACTTCATAAATGAGTCACTGACACTACTAATACCATCCATTAATTTTTTTTCTTTCATTGGCAGCCTTGTGCTGAAGGGGAGCTCCTGTTCCAGAGTGGTGTAGCGTTGCTAATTTAAAACCAACTGTGCCATTCAAGTAAAGTGTTCTTTTGGCCCTATTATCATAAAAGAAAGGTAATAAAAGTGGATGGAATTGTTAAACATTTTAATTTTAGAATATGTGACTGATTTAAGAGTCCATGAAAAAAACAAAGTATGATTGATAATTGCAAGGCAAGCCAATGCAGCTGAGTGATTTAATGAAAATTATGCTGCAGTTTGCTTGATCTGTTCGTATAACCATTAGCAAGTGGTTAAACTGTAATCCTTCCATATATGTATTGTATATCCAGAGAAAAAATCTGCTTGTGAGACATCAAAATAAACTGTTTTTCATGGGGAAAAAAAGTCTTTCAAGATTGTTATCTCAAGATAGCTTTCTAAATGTTCTTTATGTACTTCCCTAAAGGGAGAAAAACTATAGTAACAAGTGAAGACTCTTATTCTGTTGAGGCTTTCCTTCACATTTCTACAAGCTTCTTCCAAAATAGTTTTGAAAGAACATAATTTGTAACATATATTGTCTCACCTGAGGGGTTTTTTGATATTGTCCAGTGTTACCTGTGTCAGAAGGTGATACAGGAATACCTGCAGAAGGAAGTTGAGTAGTCGAGTTTCACACACAAATGGTTTCTTCCTAGCCATTAGTAATTACAGGCTTCTTTTATATGCAGACATGGCAAGCCTTCTATCCTGTCAAAGTTTCACTGCATATCTGTGTCTGGACATGAATTCATAGTGGCAGTTAAAAGTAAAAAATTGTATTTTTTTCAGTATAATTACATTTTGGCATCACTGTTGCCTCGTGGAACTTGCAGTTTGATGATATGCCATGGGAGTTTTCTTTCCAAACTTTAAAATTTGTGTATTTTCTTTTGCTAAGATCCGAAAGTCCATCATCTTCCTTTTTTTATCACTGGTTATAAAGGTGATACCAAAATACAAATATATTTGCCTAAGTTTTTTCACCCTGAAGGCAAACAGTCCCAGTCTTTTCCATCTTTCTTTGGGTTATATTTCCCATTTTCTAGTTACTATTTAAAAATTCCTCTTGTATTTTGATGATATCTTTCTTGAGCTGGGTGTCCAGAGCTGAACACGCACCTTTAGCTCAGGGGTACCCTTGGTTTACAAGAACATAATATGTTCGTTAGTGTTGTCTCCATTTTAGTTGCTTGTTCTTCATTAGCCATCGCTCTATGGCCAGAATGGTTTGTGCTTAAATTAAGGTGTACCTTAGGAAACATCCTAACACTGTTACAGTGAGCTTAACATCTGGCAACTTTCTCAACAGCAGGAAGAATGTTAGGGGAGGCATAGCTGGCGCAAGGAAGTCACTTTGTCCACACAGCATTTGTTTTTCAGAGGGCAGCAGCTGCTTTACTTCCTTTGGTTTTGGATGATCGTTACTCTGTAGTCCCTCATGTCTGTATGCAAGGGTTGAGAGCTTTTAAAATAAACTGAGCACATTTTAACTGACCATTCTCATGATGTGGATGTATCAGCCGGAGTTGTAATTGTTGGAGTACTGAGCTGCCAGATGCTTAGCCCATGTATTTGGCTTGTAGGAAAATTGAGGGCCTGAATCCAGACTTACTGACTGAACGCAGAGGACGAGGCTGCTCTGCGCACCTGCATAGCTTTATCTCATTGCGTGGGCCATTTGAAATGGCATAGGGCAGCCTGGCTTTTCAAACATGGAAGAAACTTTGCTCAAAGTTAGGAAAGTCTCACTTAAATTTTATTAAGCAAATGGAAAGCTTGTTATTAAGGACAAATCCTAATGATGGTATTCCACACACAGCTGCAGGTCAAATTGGATTTATTATACCATGCCTTTAATATATCAGTTGTTATTATTTTAATAAGAGTTTATTTGTATGTCTAATAATATGTCACATTTTACTCCTGGTCTCATTAGAAAGTTTCTTAAATATTTGCTTGATCATTATACTTCAGTAAAGGTCTGCTGTATTGGGACTAACTCAGGTCTATCCCGGCACATGCAATAGCCAGTAAAGCCTACAGACTGAGGCACACTTTTCCAGCCATCCATTTAAACTAATTGTATAATTTCTTAGCAAATAAAGTTTGTGATTTACAAGTATTAATGTGTAACCTGCTATTTACATTTTTCATCAGGATAACCCAAATGTATCAGTCATCTTCTATTCTACAGCTTGCTGGAATGATTAATACAAACTTTAGCAACAATTTGTTTTCTTTTCTTTTTCTACATTTCCTTCAGCAGGGCAAGTTCTGTCAACCATACCTGCAAAAAAAAGCAAAAGATAGAGCCAATTATTTAGTTAGGCTCCATCTGTCTCTTACTGAAGCATGAAAGAGAGCCAAGGGGTTACTGCAGAAACAATTATTTGAATCAGGATGCATAATTGCAAATGTATAATCCTGTTGTATAAATTTTGTTCAATGTAGGCTTTCACCTATATTGAACAAGAGCCAATGCAAGGGCCACGGCTTCTCAGCTCCTCACCTATTAATAGGGACAGTCATGACAGTATTTTCCATCACACCTTTCGAGGCGTTAGTCCTTTGTGGTGCTGGATTTGGCAAAACAGTAGAGGCGTTTCATGCCCATGACCTAAATACTACCCTCCTCACACACTCTGCTAAACTGAGGGCATGCAGGAAAGAGAAAAGAATTCAAGCTCTCCCCGTTTCTAGAGAGATGACTCTAATGAAGACATTTTTAATGTGAGAACAGGGCAGTTTTGAAAAGCTGACTGTTGGGAGTTTCATGTGACCCACAGCTCAATTAGGATATTTTCTGCAAAGCCACCTGGCGTTATGACTGTCCTTCAGCTTACTGGGCAACTTTTTCAGGTTTTAATAGTGACATAATATTCAGAAATTGTTTAGTCCCTATACTTCACTTTTTAAGCCCCTTACAACAGAGGGTTTTGAACCTTTAAACTCTCCTTCCCTTTCAGTGTTACTATAGGAATTAGTTTTATCTGACAGGAATATATTTCATCTCAGGTGACATGCGAAGCACATGAGGAACAACAGCTGAAAGAGGGCCTTGTGTCTGGCCAGTGTTGCAGGCTGTGTCTTGTCCATGGAGCAGAGTTTGGGGCTGTCTCCTGTGAGACACTGTGATCCTCCTTATGCTGTTGAAGGAGCAGCAATTACTCCAGTTGGTGCCCAGCAGACAAGGGAGCTGAAGAGATATCAGAAACTCCTTTCCAAGCAATGCTCCTGCTGTTTTCTGCAATGCCCTGGTCCTAGCGAAGCACCAGTATGCACACTTGAGACACAAACTCTCCTGACACCACCCTGGACACATGGCAGAGAGCAAACAGCACCAGCACTGCTGTTTTTCCCCAGCACATGACTCTGAGCACTGCTGTGCATGGAGATGCTTTTGCCAGCCAGGTCCAGAGCCAAGAGGGCCTCATGCCTTGTTCTGCTTTTTATCCCATGCCAGTGCAATCACAGCAGCTCCCAGCTCCCTTCCAGAGAAAGTCTTGAAGTGCTTTATAATCATTAAGCCTCACATTACTCTTTTGGTTAATTATTTGTATGGCAAGAGAAGTCAGCCACAGAGGTTACATGTATGAAATATCCGTGTGTCAGTGTTTATAGACCTGAGTGTGCTCAGGTTTGTTTGCACCATCCTGATACTATAATCAAAATATATGTATGAGTTTTGGTTTTGATAAACTAAATCATAAAAGAACAAACAAGCAAATGAGCTTTTCCATTGCCGCCTCCTCTGTTGCAGTCTGGTGTTTCAAGGTGCGATCCTTGAGAGCAGGTCTGTACCTTTGCTAGCCAGAGTCCCTTCTGCCACTCTCATTCATGCATTCTGTCAAACAACATCTTTGATTTTTATCAAGATCTTGACTGAGATGTTCAAAGCAATTAATTCAGTGCTCCATGATTGCAACTGCTGAATAATTGTTTGTTAGAGTGTTTTCTTTCCCAGGCAAGAGATGTAAAGTAGTTGCTCCCCTCAATAAACAAGTTGTCAAATGTGATTAGTTAATGGACCTGTAATCATGCAATAGCATAAAGGTAAGGAATTGGTAAGTGTGATGTGAAAATGCATATTTAAATTAAAGCTATAGGGGAAGATTTTCCTGTAGGAAATCTTGCTACCAATGCTGAAATAGACTATTTAGCATTCATAATGATAAACTGTAGATCGTTAATTAAAGAAAACAAGAGATTAATCATCAAGCATTTCAAATTAAAGATGCATTGATTGAGTTACTGTTGGTCCGACTGAGAGACCAGGTTGGTGGCCAGGTCCTCATGCCTGAGCCAACCTTCCCATAGAAACTGATATACCAAAGTAAAAGCCTATTAAAATTAAGGTCAAAAATTTACAGGCCAATATCAAGCTCCAAGAGCCTGAAATGTGATCCTGTGTTCCTAGTACCAGCCCTGTAATTCCCTGCACTGTTCTTGGTCAGATGCATGTTGTCAGGCTCATCAGTTTGTAGGGGAGAGGGAATATCTCATATTTTGGCAAGTGAATGCAAAATTCCTAGCTAAATGGAGTTACCATGAATGTATATTACAGCTCAAAAGCTAAGTAACTTGTTTTCTTCTCTAAGTAATAAATCTACCTTTCTGCCAGCCCTTTAGAAGAAATCTCAGACAATCCTGCAGCGGCATCTGCAGAAGGCCAAGGCCCCGTGCAGCGGAATCTTGCAAGCTTGGGTCTTTTCCTCCCTCACTTCTTACTTGGGAAAGGTGCATTCAATGGTATTGTATCGTAAAGGAATTTTCCTTGCCAGAGAAAGAAAATTTTTGTTTGGTTGGTTGTTTGGGTTTGGTTTTGTTTTTGTTTTTTTTGTTGGAAAACTGTATCTATTATAGAAATTTAATTTTCCATTTGGGAATTACAAGCAGTAATGCAATAATAATAGTTGTTGGTTTCCATACGCTAATTTCAAACTATTCCAGGCAGCTGCCTTCTGCTTTCTGTGCAATCTCTTAGTGTTAGGCTCCAATATAAAATGAAATTACTCTAAACTGTTTGCCAAAATTGACTATTCTTTTAAAATCATGTAGCTGTTACGTACATTATGTAATAGCAACTGGGGTAATTTAATTACTAGGTCACGTATGAAAACCAAGACTTCACTTGCAACTTTCAGGTGGTTAACCACCTAACTACTATTAAAAATACAATAATCAGGGCAAGGGACACGTCAAAGCCACTTCACTGGTGACACGCTGTGTGGTCAGAGGCTGTGGGGTTGTTGCTGCTGATAGCCCAAACCGGCTTTTTCTTTGTTTGCTTTTCGGAGGATGGGGGGGCAGCTGTGGTCTGTGGGCTCCCTCGCACCCTTGCTCCCACCTCTGGTGGTGCTCTGCCAGCACAAGGGGCAATGGCGCTGCTGGGTTTCTGCAGGACTCAAATCTGATGCTCCTTTCGCAATGTCTTTCTCCAGATGAGTGTCTGACCAGGACTAGAGGCTCCCAGGCATGTGCTTGTAAAGCAGGTTTGTAAGTACAACTGTTTGCTAAGAATAATGAGGTCTTGGCCAACCTCAGATCCTAATGCTGAGGCAGCTGTCTTTGAAAAAGTAACAGAGTAATACTCGTATTGACATTCTGGCTACTCACTTCAGCAGGTCACACTTCAGGGACTTTTCTCCTCCAAGGCTATTTTGTAATGAACAGTGAGACTCATAAATATGGTGGTTTTAGACAAAACCCCACAAAGCGCCTGTTTGAAGTAAACCTCTCCATGCTCCAGTGCTGGCACACTTCCAGCTTCACCCCGTGGTTTGCGCCAGCATCCCTCTAGCCCCATCTCCTCTGTAGTTTACTTCAGGGCCTGTCCACTCATCTTCTTCCTCCTGGCTGGCTCCCAGTGTCACAGTGGGATCCTCTGGTTCCACCTTATTTGTGCCCCATTCTCTGCTTTTCCTGGTGTTTTATCTAAGGACAATGGTCATCTAGGGGAATGTTTCAAGGTAGTGAACCTTTTAAAATTGAGCAGGTTAGCCGAGGAGTAGATCATACACATGAAAACATGGTTAACTGCAGAACTCCAGAAGATGGGGCATGATGTAGATGGCCAAATGTCATGATGCTTGCAGTGGCATCCCCCAAGCCATTGAGACTGGGGTTAGGATCAGGTTACTCCTTCAGAGAGCTGCATTGCTTACAAAGAGCATCCAGGTTTCTATTGAAGACTGCATGCTGGATTGAGTGGCTGCATCCCTTCTTTGCCCATACGTTGCTCAAGAGCCATCCTCATCCTCATTAGTATGCAGCTGGTGTGGTTCACCAGCTCTGCCAAGCAGAGCTTTTTAATTCTCCCTCACTGGAGAGAGCAAACTTCTGAACAAGAGAATGATTAATGGGGGAAGGAAAACAGAGCAAGCAAAATTAAAAAAGGAATAATAAAACCCCTCAGTGAAAGTGAAGTGATCAAGGTTTATGAGAATTCTATGAATTCCTCACACTCGTTTGCAGCAGGATTGCGTAAGTTGCAGTGCACGGTGCTCGGCACATCTATTAATGAGAATAGCCGTGTTTATGCTTTCATGCCTGGAGGCTCCAAGTGCGAGGCCTGTTCACACACGTAAAGACAACACGGAAAGCAAGGCCCGAGTAGCGCAGGATCAGATGGGAGGTTTTTAACGATGAAGGGTGAGTCCTGCCTGCAGTGCAGCTTGGAAGGGGCCACGGGACAGCAGCTCCTGGCACAGGGACAGCCGGGGAGGGGGGACACATAGCTGGGCACCACAGTGAGATCTGGTTTGTCACAGCTCCACGAAGTGTGCTATTTGGGTAAATTCAAGCTTCCCTGGGAAGGATACCCAGCTCCTGCTCAGCAGCCTTCGCTAAAGCCCTGGAAAGGTTTGCCTGGCGTTTGTTTCTCTCCTACTTCCTTCACAGTTTAATGGAAGTCAATGAAATGTTGCCGGTCAGGTTTCTCACTGTGGCTATGGACACGCAGTCTTCCCATGCTCCTGCAGGAGGAAGCACCAGCCAAACTGTATTACAGGTGCTTCCAACCTGCTTGAAATTAGGAATCAGTGGAGCACATGTACACTAACAGGTCTGTCTTCCTGGAGGGATTCCAGCCTGGCTCAGCTGAGAGACATTTGCAATGAATTGTCTTCATACAAAATACTGAACTTGAGTAATATCCCTCCACTCTCCATGGCAGTAGCAGTAAGTGCTTGAGCATTTTTCTTCTAATAGCTCGACTTTGCTTTGCAGCTCTTATCTGCCCCTTCTCCACCAAACTTCCTCTATTACTGTGAGTGGGTAAGAGGTTTAACACCAGCTAAACTTGGATGGTACAAGCTGGGAGAAGTCAGGTCATTACAAAGCACAGCTCACACGATTATCTTTGTGGGCAGCGCAAGCTCACGTTTGTTCAGGGTGGATCACAGAAGCTCTCCCACCTGGCAAGTTACAGGATTACTGACAGAAGAGCTGGTTATAATTGGTACAGGTGATACCTGAGTACAGAAATACCTCAGCTCCTGCAGAGGTCACACCTGAGGTCCTCAGAAGAGCAGAGGCTTGCAGCGTCATCACCTTCCTCAGCGCAGAATCACAGAGTGGTTTGTGTTGAAAGGGACCTCAAAGATCACCCAGTTCTACCCCCTTGCCATGGGCAGGGATGCCTTCCACCAGACCAGGTTGCTCCAAGCCCCATCCAACCTGGCCTTGAACACTGCCAGGATTGGGGCAGCCACAGCTTCTATGGGGAACCCTCACAGGGAAGTTTTTCCTAATACCTGATCTAAATCTATCCTTCTAGAATTACAAGTATCCAAAGACTGCAAACCTTTCTGAATGCATTCAGCAGCCAGACCAAAATGTTACATGTTACTACGACCTAAACCTGGGCGTTTAAGAAGCTGCCTCTTCAGTACACAAGAGTGTAATTCAGGGGCTGTGACCAGGAGTGGAGGAGCAGATTGCATCCATACTTACTCCAGATAATAATCATACCATTATCTTGAGGTTAAAATTTTAAAGTCTTCGTGCTGTCTGTTGTGCGCACACACGTGTATGTGTAAGTTGTAATGCTGTCTGCAGCCTGTAAAGGCGCATACAATGGGAACCCAGGCAGCTGGGTTCATGGGGCTCAGGCCTCCCTGCATCGCAGTCCCAGTGCTTATAAAATTCAACAGCCAACCTCTGCATCTGCCTGTTGCTTCTCAGCTAGATGAATCCAAGCAGTGGCATCAGACCTTTCCTCTCCTCCTACTTTTTCAATTGAGAAAGGAAAATAAAAAGGCACAAGCAGAAGTTTTGCAATTCTTATGACCGCTTATTTTGATTATACTGATGTCAAAACTGCAGGCTGCTCACCTGGTGAAGGCAGCCATGTCAATGAAGCAATTCTCACTTGGCCATGGGGCACTGTTGCTAATTTGCCACTGCCTTTTCTGCGCTGGTGGAGGGGAGGCAAGGTCCCGATGCTGCAGCACGGTGCTGAGGAGCGGTGCCCGATTCAGCTCCAGGTGATCTGGTACACAGCAGTAGCTATGGCCATGAGGAGCAGCCAGCCTGGGCAGGAGCAGCAGCGTAGCTATCACGACATCACATATTGTGCCATTCTATCAAGTACAGTTTGCGTTCAGGAGGCCAGATCAGCCCAAGCAGGAGCTCCACTGCCTGGTTAATGCCGTTAATCCAGAGTCACGCCGCGCAGCTTGGTTACCCAAGGGGATCAGACAGGGAGAGCTCAGTGATGGGCAGCGCAGGGGCCCAGGTGTGGGTGCCCCCCTGACCAGCAGAGCAAGCTGCAAGCAGCCCTTGGCCACGCTGCTCCCATCGGGCAAAGCTGCTCCCTGCGCTCTCAGTGCAGGAGATACCAGGCTGCCTGCTCCGAGGAGAGATGTTCATCCACAAAAAAGGACAAAACTCCCTTAACAGTGAATAAGAGTGAGATTAAAATAAAAAGTGATGTAGCAAACAAGAAAAACAAATAGAGAAAAAGCAAGTCTTTGGAAGGGGGAAAACTGGGAAGTATGCATTTTTTGCTGGACAGAAAGATCACCCAGGACAGAAGACCAGGGGAAGAGCAGCTTCAGCTACAAAACCACCAGGCAGTGCTCATTTCTACTGCCCATTAAACCTGTGGGTGTGTGTCTGCCTGGGGAAGGCACAGGGGTAAAAGGAACCCATCAGTGCCCCATGCTGCTTGGCCGTGTTATTTTCCATTGCTTG
Organism: Psittacus erithacus; assembly: GCA_009867235.2. Taxonomy (NCBI): domain Eukaryota; kingdom Metazoa; phylum Chordata; class Aves; order Psittaciformes; family Psittacidae; genus Psittacus; species Psittacus erithacus. The sequence continues at coordinate 31,812 of WYDI02001202.1, forward strand.
GCCATGTTATTTTCCATTGCTGAAGTATTCCACCACAGTTTTTTGCTTTGACCTTGCTGCCTGTGCTCTTGGTCCTCCTCTCTTTCTCAGCATATAGAGGCTGTGGTTTGTTGTGCCTGCTTAGAACATGTGTATCTCTGGGGAAGCTTTTGGCATCTTACCTGCCTCTAGAGTGATGCACAGCTATACCACCCTGCCTAATCCAGAGTCATTGTGTAGAGAGAAAGCACAGCAACCATGCATACAGCAATACAGCAGAATTCTCAAAGTTGGTTTTGGAAAGCTCAGTAAGAATGAGGATTAATAGTGTATCCAAACCCTGCTGTGTCAGAGAAGGGAGCAGTGCTGAGGAGCAAGGACGGCACCAAGGAGAGGGGTGGCACCAGGAGGACGCAGCAGGATGCAAAGCCCCAGCCAGCCCACTGGAGATGGAGGGGCCGCTGTAACCTGCTGGCCATGTAACCTTGTTGCTTTGTTTGAAGTATGCAGTGTGCACCTGTAATTCCTTTGCATCTGATAGGGAGATGTAGCCTAATTCTAATGGCATATAGCTCCTTCTGCCTTCTCTGGGATTTTCATTGCATAGCCTTATAAGGGCCAGTCTGAAGAGCTGAATCTGGACAGAGTTAGGACCTGCTGATGGGGACAAATGAAGGTCCGGGTCTGCCTCTATGAGAGGCGAGGATAGGTGGAACCTATCATCCACATTTTAAGTTACTGAGAGAAAAATTGCCTTCCCATTGTCATACTAACACTTTAATGACTGATACCCCTGTCTTCCCATTCTTGCTTCAGAGGCCAGTCCCTCTGCTGCAGTGCAGACTCTTCTACCCTTAGATGTTTTGTACTAGTTTAGAAAAGAGCAGCATCAGCAGCAGCTTACCAGTTCTGATCAGAAACCTGTCCATGCTGGAATGGATTTGCCTGATCTCACTGAGGAAAACTCATAAAATAGTGGGTTGTTGTCAGGCTTTATTATATGTATTTCAAGTTTATTTTGTATCAGTTATTGGGTAATGTTTGCCTGGGCTGAAATATAACTCCAGGTGGGAAAATATAATCCATTTTCCTCCATCCCTTGCTGTCAAAGACCAAGCACCAGAGAGATACTGGCTTCAAGCATGTCCCTGATGGGACAAAGATGCTCGGTTTGTAGTGACATAGCAGGGCTGACATCGCCCACATGTGGTCTGTGACACCCCCGGTGTCCGTGTTTGATTGCACAGGCCTGCCACAGACAGAGATGGGCTCTGTCAATGGCTGCTCTGCCCGGGAGCCACCTCTCCCACCCCACCTCCTCCTCACTGGCTTTTCCCCATCCCCAGCCCTGTTCCAACTGTACTGGAAGGTTGAGAAAACCAGAGCTGAATGATTGGTTTCTGGGCAATGTCACCACAAGAGACTGTCACCAGCTCCTCGCAGAAAGTCACTCAGGTGCAAACCCACAGTGACCCTGTTAACCTCATTGCCCTGGTGGTGAATGCTGAGTCCTTGGAACTTTAGGGGTTAACAGAAATAAACCCTCTTTTCTGCATTATTTTGTATTGGTCTCACTTCCGTGCTTAAAAGACATATAGAAAATGACATTTCCCTCACATCCAGCTGGCGAGAGGCAAGGACAGCAGCCCCTGCCACCCTGACAGGGACACAGTCTTGCAGACATGCAGCAGCAGCACTGAGCACACACACTCCGTATGTTAGTGTTGTATCGAAAAATCAACGTTTTCTGCTCCTTACAGGCTGTTTTCTCCACCAGAAATTCAGTTCCCATCTATCCACAGGTCCTCAAATGTGACATGTGGCTTGAGGAGACCTGGACAGAACGGTAGCAGCAGCCCCACAGACAAGCCCATGGGCTGCAGGGAAAAGCAAATCCATTAGGCAGCCTCATTTTGTGAGCTTGATCACCTACAGACACGCTGCTTATGCAGCTGTGTGTTTCCGTGTGTGCCTGTGCATTTCAATTTGTTCCTTGGTTTCTTCCAAATATATTTTGAAACTAACAGCAGCCACATAACCTGCTAAACAATCCCACCCAGCAGGGATGGAGGAGCAGCAGTCTTGGAGATAGTTACATATTTCATTATGTATTTATACCTAATGAAATTCTGTATACCTTTATCTATATAAATATATATTTAATGTATTTCATGATATACTTTTATAGTTACACATTTCCTAACGCCCACAGGCTTTATGAAACCCTGCAGGTAGCTGGAGGGGGAGGCAGCTGCTACCCCCCACCCCAGGGAGAGCTGAAGCACAAGACCAACCCTCACAGGCCCTGGGGAACCCCCAGGAGAAGAACCGCCAGAGGGTACTTGCAAAATGAGCCCTGTGTGAGGAGCTACCCATCAGAAGGCAGCCTCCCCAGCCCTGCAACCAGCCCTGCCCACTGCTGCCCTTGCTCCTGTGGTCAAACCCCTGGTGCCCACCAAGCAGAGTGAGTACCTCTCTGTTAAATCCCACCATCACTCTGCTTCAGGTGAGTGCTGGGGAAAACACCCTCTCTCTGCCCTCTGAGCAAGTTCCCCAGCACAGACAGAGAACATCAGCAGCTCCATATCTGCAGTTCCGGCAGAAACCAGCCCTCTGCTCTCCTTCATTTGCTGTTGGGGAAGAGGATGGAGAGGAGAGGCCGACAGGGATGGTGACAGAGGGACTGGGTGGCAGCTGGGCTGGAGCCATTTCACATTCACTTTCTCCCACATCACAAGAAATCAGAAGTGGCACAGATTATTTTTGTCCCTCTTTTGTAGGTCACCTTTAATAGAAATGTTAGTAATGCTTGCTATCTGTGTATCTGAAATCTTTCTTATATGGTAGCTCTGTAACTCACTGCCTTTATCAGCCTTCTTTCATGTATAATTTAATGCTTGTATAACTATTTTGTTTGGGTGTGACTCTCAGAATTATGACTGAAAAAAAGCTGGTTAACTGCTTTTTATGGAAAGTATTTCTTTCATGTTATTTTAAAACCATGGAGCCAGGGGAAGCATTTTATAGACCACAGAACCTCGCAGGGCAGTTAATTTCTGTTCGAGCTATTTTCTCCGCTGGTTTAAAGGGTGCCATCAAGATCACTGCTATTTCTCTTGGTTGGGAGCCAGCCGGCTCTTCTGCAGTTGTGACACATCCTTGTGCAGTCATTAAAGACGGAGAAAATAGTAAGCACAAGAGCTGGATGCTGCATCACCCCATGTCGATGGGTGGAAGGGAGGAGGCTCTGCCTCGCTGTCCCAGGCACCCCGGGGCAGCCACAACTTGAAATTAGGCACCAAGGATGCTGTATCCTTCTTCTGATGGGCAGAAACTATTTCAGCTTGGGAATGTGGGATAAACCTCTCAAAAGCTGATGACAGCTCACATACCCCTGTCCCCGGGCCTGCTGTTCTGCCAGCCCAGTGAGCTGAGCCATCTCATGGAAGATGCTTTTTTCCCATGGACAGCAAATGGGTCTTGGTCACATTCATGCCATGGGCCAAATGGAGCATGTGGGCCTCAGCCATGCGAGCCTTAGCTCGGAGTAAGAGCTCTCTGCTTTTTAAAGCACAGAGTTGGGTGTTTAAAGCAGTAATTGGGTGTTTAGCTGAGCCCTGGTCAGGCTTGAGCTATGCACTAAATATTCTGCCTTTTGCTTCATAATGGATTATTTAGTGTATCTGAGCGAAGGGGTTTTTCTTTCTGGTCTCTTCTGTGCAGTTTGTTCCTTGCCTACTTGTGGGCGTGTGTTGAAATCTTTGCTTTTTGCTTATGAGGTCAAGTGCTTTAATCAGGAGCAAAAAAATTTGCGTGCTTTAGTCCTAAATTCTCTGAGTGGCTGCCAAATATAATTAGAAACAAATGGCTTTATTCCTCATTTGAGAGCTCCACAGGCACTGGGGGGCGGGGCAGGAGGGGGAAAGTTTGCTTTGCCTGGCTGGTTTTTGGGGAGCTTGCAGACTCCACCAGAAAAACCCAGTGGTACTCACACATTCAGCCCCACTTGTGGCTTCCTTGTGCGAGGGACAGTATCCGGCCCTGGGGTCACAGCGTTGCCCATTGGTACTGCAGCTCCTGCACTCTGGTGTGGGGGCCCCTAAACAGGGGCCATTGCTCATCCTTCTGGTGTCTCCCAGCATGAGGGGGCATTTGCTGAGAGAACAGGTGCTTGGAGGTCGCAAACTGGCTATTTCAACAAACAAATGGTTTGGCACCAAAATAGCTAAAGAGCATCTCTCATGGCTTGTACAAGATGTGGAGTTTTGCAGCACTGCATCACAGCCTGGCATCACCCTATGGCATGACAATGCCTCACAGAACCACCTCACAGCATGGCATTACCTCACCGCATCACCTCATGGCATGGCGTCATCTAATGGCGCGGCACCGCCTCATAGCATCACCTTATGGCGTGGCATCGCCTCGTGGTATCGCCGCAAAGCACAGCGCCGCCCCATGGCATGGTTTGCCGCAGAGGAGGGAGCCCACCACCACCTCCCCATGGCCACACTTGTGCTCTGGGGATGGGACTGCCTCAGACATTGGGGGGATTTTTTTCTTTCCTGAGTAAATTTCAGAGCAAACTGAATAAAATCTGCAAGTTCTGGGGTTTTTTCCTCCCCTTTTGACTTTCTTAAAGGACCTGGCTTGGGCTGGAGGCCACGGTGATGGCCGTGAGATGCAAATTGGCTAATCAGCAATTTGTTAAATCATACCCCCAACCCCACAAAAGGCCTGGTGCAGCACCCAAGGACAAGGTACGCGTCCCGCCTCATGGCCACCCCTCCCAGCACCTCCTGCCCATTGGTGAGCACAGGGGGGTCTTCACAGCTGCGCAGCTCAGGACTTTTGGCTCCCTGGAATGCAGCACTTGAACCTGAGCCATTGGTTTTCAGCAGCCACAAAAGTCTTCATGCGTTTGCCTGATTCGGTTTGAATAAGTTTGTCCCCACGCCCCAGCCTGCCGGACCTCACCTCATCGCACCTCACCTCTGCAGGGAAGGCGGGTCCAGTCCCCGATGTACCGAGCACAGGACTGGGGATGTCCCATCCCAGGCTCTGCCGCGGCACTGGGGGCTCATTCCCCAAGTGAGACACTAGATGGAGCATCTAACATCTCGAATACTTGGGTATTTTAATCCCAGGAAGGATAAATTGAAAAGCCAAATGAAAACACAGATTAAGTTGTATCCAGCAGCCCTTGCATCCCTGTTTGCTCATTGGACACGCGCTGCCTCAATAGCAGCGGACAGAAGCGGCAATACCTGCGCCAGGGCTCGGCCATAGTTTCGCCTGCCGTAACGCAGACCTCCAGCCGTCGCTGGCCCGGGAGCCCACGAAGGGCACAGGGGATGCTCTGGTGGCCGCTCCTTTTGCTTTCCTCGAGGCCACTCCCAGGTTTTCCTCCAGCTGTGGAGGCAGCGCCCTCTGATAACACCTCAGCTGTGAGCCAGCCCCACCTGGGGAAGGCAGATACGGGCTCAGGTTTTCTTGCTCCAGGAGGAGTTGAAGGTGTCTGATATTCCTCAAAAGCCTGTAGGTGAGCACTGCCTTTCCCAGAGCAATTCCAGTGCCAGCAAGGATCAGCGGTGATGTCTGTGCCTGATCTGCTCCTGACAGCACCAGAAACTTGGTTAAAATTATTCCTCAGAACTTCCGGGGCAGAGACACGGCTAGTGCAGTGCAGGGGGAGAGGAAGGGCCCTGCTCCCAATGGCTCAGCATCACCATGGGACTAGGAATGGCCCCAAGAGACTGCTGGGAGATGCAGCTGCTGGCTGAGCATCTGCAACCAGCCACACACCCTGGGATCCATCCAGGGCAGGGGGATCCTGCCCCAGGACCCGTCTGCCTCTAGCCCTCTGTGCCCTGCCTGCTGCTGAAAGGCTTATGGAGGTCCTGTGGGGTACCAGGAATGCAGACTCCTGTGGCCCAGAAACCAGAGAAAACCAGAGGAGCTGCTCCAGGTCTTTCTCGTACACTGGTTGTGACTGCAAGGAGTGCGGCATGGGGCATTGCTGTGCAATCACAGGATGGCAGCCAGCAGGACACAGACGCAGAGCTCAGCTCGGAGAACTGAACTGCAGTCAGCATCACCTCCTTTTGCATCTCTGCTTTGCTTCAGGACTCTCAAAACTGTTCACTTCCTGCTGCTGGCAGCTGAATTAAAACTGGGTGTGACAAGGTGACAAGTCAGTGGCACAGCATCCTTGTCCTCACCCAGATAGCGGGATATTTCACTTTGAAAACCAGAAGTGGTTGCGAGTCCCTAATAAAGTAACAAACTCTTCCGAAGTGTGGCTCTGACCTGCAGACCTCACCAGCACATGGTGGGGTCCACTGAGCCCCAAGGAGGTGCATGTGTTCCTCTGCAAGCCCTTTGGGGCGCCTTAGCACAGACTCCTAGGCTCCATCGCTTCCACATGTGCGTGGGTTCACCGCCACCCAAGTGACCCCAGCAAACCTACCAGAGGAGGACACTGTGACCCCTCAGTGCCATCACAGGCTGGGCTCATATGGGTGTGAAAAGCTCTAGCGTGCTGCTCCCAGGGGTCTTCCTCCAGCCATGCTGCGCAGTGTGGGCAGGGCAGCACAACAGGCACCCCCTGCACAGCAGGAACATGCAGCGTTGGCTCACGTTAATCCACAGGCTAGGAAGGGCTAAGAAAACCGCAAGGAAGAGAGCTTGGTGCTGGAAGCCAAGTTGTGTTGGCCCCCTCTGCAGCAACTGCTAAGGCCAGCACCCATATGTATCTACATTCACCCCCACCTCCTTCAGTGCTCACCAGCAGGCAGTATTTCAATATGGGAAGAATAAAATGCCTCAGCTTGGCAATGACAGAAGTGGACGGTGGAAATGATTTGCTAGAGGGTCCCATCTTCTCCCATAGCTTCGCTGCTGGTGTGGGGACAACACATGTGACGTGGTTATTTACCATTTCTCACAACACAAGCATCAAAGGAAGTTACCAGGCAGCAGGTTAAACCAGAGGAAGGTTTATTCTGTCTGCTCATACACGGTGTATCCTGAAACTGTGGCAGTCCTGGCACAGCTCGCCCTGAAAAGCAAATGATTGAAGGAGGACTCAGACATCAGAAGAGAATTTATCGAGGGCAATTAAGTGCAGTGATGACCCTCTCACTGGCTCAGGGAGCGCCTTGCTGGGAGCCGCGCTTGTGGGAGCTCCGACACCACACTCTGGCGCCTGCGCTGTTCCTGGACCATCTCCCCTGGAGCAGCAGTGAGGGCAGGCATCACTCTGCCTCCCCCTGGGCACACCCAGCGGGGGCATCCACACCGCCCCACGTGTGCAGCGGCACCGTGCTGCTTTGCGCCCGCCCAGCGGCTCTCTTCCCCAAGCCGGTATTTCCTCTCAGTTCCCGGCACGCACAAGAAATGCGGGGTTTCTTGAGACTTTCCCTCAACCACAGCCCGTATCTGGAAGCCTCATCTAATGGTTACGTCAAACTGGTCTGTGCTCGCCCCGCTGCAGCAGCGCTGGGGGGGAATCTTCCCTGTGGTTCACGGTGCCCCCGTGGTTCCCCACAGGCTGAGGTGGGTCCCTTGACAGTGCTGTGTACTGGGACCGCTCCCCGGCCATGGGCTGCTCTCACAGGCACTGAGTGCGAAGGAGCTCCGTGTGCGCCAGCCAAGGCTGGTGCAGCGAACAGCCTCAACCACGCACCCGGTGCCACTCATCCCCAGCGATGGGGGAGGGCTCTCTGCATACGCTCCCCTAGGACCACAGAGCTAAACAGAGCTAATCCTGTGGGATTAGCAGGTGGCCCTGGCCCTGCAGCCGGGATGTGCTGGGTGAGGGCAGTGCCAGTTCTGACCTATACAAAACCCGATGATTTTCTCAGCTATGGAGACCAGGAGCGCTCGGACAGTGCTTGCTGTGGTAAAGAGCTCCTCAAAGGCCACCAGGTTCAGGGGGGCTTCTTGGACCCATCAAGGTACAGAGTACACATTAAGTTTACTTGGTGATTGCAAAATTACTAGCTAGCATCTGACTTCAAAATCTTACTTATGGTTGTGCTGGGAAGAATGGGGCCATTTTCACATCCCGGCTCCAGCCTGCAGCACTGGTGGGAAAAAATGCTTCTTTGAGATGCAAATGGAGCAAATAGGCTGCAGAAGCCACTGGCTAAGCATGGATGTTATCCCCTCCAAAGCTATTCCTCCAGTCAGCCTCACCACAGCTACACTTCAATGCGAGCACACTGCAAAAATAGAGGGGCACAGACTGAAGATCTTGTCTCTTCCTCCTTTAGGAAATTGCACACTTCCATTTCTTTAATCTAATCATTTGCAGGAGGAGATACTTTCTCCAGAAAAGCCAATATAAGAGGGCTGAAAGGTCGGATGGGATAATATGTAATCCATTGCGATAAGGGCTGTTTACAGAATTATTAATCAAATGCAAAAGGGAACAGATAGTAACATTTTTTATTAAATATTACAGTGGATCAAAAAGTACAAAATATCTTTTGCCTGCTATGTGATTGGGAAACTATTGGCACATAATACAGTATCAAAAGCATTAATAAGTACAATTTGGAAAACATACAAAAATTGAGTGTTTATAGTTGGCTCAGCTTTATTTCTGGTAGTGTTTAAACTAACGCGAAGGTTACTCAATAACCTTTTAAATGGGAAACTATATAATATTACTGGGCCATTTTTATATATACAAATCATCACCTTACAGAGCATATAGGCTACATAACTTGAATCACAAAAAGTATACAATATTTACAACAAAAGAAAGTTAAAAAAGTATAAACAGCTAGTAGATTATGCTGCCATTATTAGAACATATTTAAAACTGCGGGGCTGGTGGGAGAGGGGAGGAGGAGGAAGAGAACGAGTGAAATATCCACCACGCGTACAGCAAACACCCAGGGCATGCTCACAGCAGCACTGCCCATGCTGCCCCTTCACACCAGGGCACGAAGTCCCCTTCATCATTAAAACCACAACGCCTGGACAGTCAGGCCAGCTGCGACCTCCTTCACTGGCCACTGCAAAGGAAGGGACCGGGGGGACCCCAGAGGTGCCCTAGGAGGCAGCAGCCCTGCTGCCCCGGACAGGCTGCAGGTGCCAGCAGGGGCGGGCACAGCACTTGCCCCTGCATCAGCTCTAGGAGCTGCCAAGATGACCTGTGCAGCTTGGACGAACTGCTTCCTAAGCGCAGATGCAGTGGGGAAAGTCTCACAACAGGCCGGCAGGACAGACCTGCTGCAAAACACAGCTTGTTCCTGCCCAGCCCAGCCAGGGGGTTGGATTTTACTGGGAGCCAGACCCTACTTTTCATGTGCTCCGCAAAGTCCGGCTCAGCGTGAGGCCAGAAGCTACACGCGAGCTGTTTGCTGCCGGGCTTTTTCCTTTGAATCTCACAACCTTCAACATCCCTAATGAATCCTAGACAGAGTGCGTTTGAATTGCAACATTTCTTGGAACTGGCTCCTGGTAAATAGATTTATGACTCTATTACCAATTAGATTCCACAGTTTCCTTTACAAACCTACCAATAACAATGGTTTGATTGCACAAAGAAAAGCTTGTGCAATTTCATTCAATAATAAGGCCCCTTGAACTCAAACAATGCAAACAAAGCCCCATTTAAGACAAAAAAAACCACAACTTTTCAGCCAATAGGGAATTCAATAGTCTTTTGAGAGATTTCCAAGATTTCTGTTAAAAGTTTTTCAACAAATAATGCTTCTGTTGGGGTTTATGCTATCATTTCTTTTCCATTGCCCTTACTATTTGCACAGTATATGATGAGCTTCCCCAGCCAGCAGCGGGCAGCCTCCTCATAGGACAAGCAAGGATCCTTCCTTCCCTTTCCCTGTCCCCTAGCCCTGCATTGCCCCAGCACAGCTCCGGAAAGCCCACCATGGAACTCCAACAGGATGTGACCAAAAGGGAAATCAGACAATTCGCATAAACAAATGCACGATTCCAGGACACACAACCAAAAGACGGAAAAGAAGCGTCTGCTTTGCCAAACACACAACAAGCTTCTGTTTGCATTTGCTGTAGATTTTGATATTCTCTCCCCTTCCCCCCGCCCCCCTCCCCCCCCCTCCCAAACACCCCGCTTTCGAGTACATCAAGTCTTTTGCATAATCACCAAACAAATACCCCCCCCCCTGGGCTCTCCCTAGTC
>WYDI02001202.1:41977-60790 GCA_009867235.2 Psittacus erithacus
TTTTGATATTCTCTCCCCTTCCCCCCGCCGTCTTCCTCCCTACCCCCAAACCCCTGATTCTGACATGATTAAGATCTAGTGCAACTTCACTACAGATGTCCTCCACACTGTGGCCTCTGCCTGGATGAGCCTGTGGTTCTGTTTCCTGTACGATTTGTGAAGCAGCAGGATGCTCTGCACTGGTACATCCATGTTCTAAGTTCTACTAGTCTGTTTATCGATCATTTAAATATAGCTTTACCACAGGAATATAAAGTATTTAATTGAAGAAGCTGGATCTTTAACAGTAGATGAGTATATTATTCTGGTTTCCACCTTTGGATATTAAATATGATACATTATATATTGTATTTGGCTTCATATCATGGGAAAATTTAATGACATGCCTAGCATGCAAAGTGTTTCTTAGTAGTTTCCATTTTTCTTTTCATATTGATTATGCTGTCCTTGAACAGTAACTGAGATGGTTTGAATCACAACCAATTTTCACATTCTAAAAAGCCTCTAGGTCACACTTTGCTTTGTCAATGTCTATGCTCGGCTGTGTGGTGGTGATGTCCTGCAAAGTGAATATACAGCCATAGAGAAGCTCTTTCTTTAGGAAAACTCAGCCCTTCCACACCCGGGATTTCCCCTTATGAAAGGATGCCCTGGGGGTGTGAAAGGTCCATCCCAGCCACTGCATGCAATCCCCTACCCATCCTACCGAGCCCGGCCTGCTCGTGAGGCACAGGACCTGTAAGCTTCTGACCCAAATCAACACAGGCCCCTGTCCTGATTTCTGACATTCTCGACATTCTCACAAACCATAAATCCATTTTCTGGGCTCTTTTGTCATCCAGCAGCTCGTGCCAGGGAGGTTTTGTTTTCTAGACCGTTTCTCTGGTAGGCAGGAAGGTTTCCCAGCCTAGATAAGGTTAAGTACAACACGCAACAAATTCATGGACCATGATACGGGAAAGCAAAGCTCGGTGGGAGGGGAGAAGCGGCGTGGGAGCCATCACAACTATGGGAGGAGCACAAGAGGTGCTCTGCACCTCACAGGGGCAGATCGTGGGGAAAGGAACCTTGTTGGCACCCTTGCACCATAACATTACCTACAGTATGTTTATAACCATTCAGATTAATCTGAATCAGTTGCTTCAGTTTGTAAACAGTAAACGTTACCACAAAAATGAAACAAAAATGCTGCTCATAAGTATAAAGAAACAGGAAAAATTACAGACACATAAAAGAAAAAAAAAAATTGGACAGCCACAGCCTTTAAAAAAGTTGCAGATAAAATGATACTGTTTAATTTAAAAAAAAAAAAAGAAGAGACCCAAAACAAAAAAACAAACATAAAGAGCACAGAATATACTGGACAAACAAAACTATATAAATTATTGTGACCAAATGTGACACTGGTAGTTTACGAAGTGGATATGTACAGTCAAATTAAACAGTGTTTACCCTTCTGTTCTAATAGTGTTAAAATGAAGACTCTATTGCCGTTTTACTATACATTGCATTGATTGAATCTTTAAAAGTTAGGAAAAGTTACCCAAAAAAGCACATCCACTGATTGTATGGATTCTCGGCCCACTTCTCCTTTCCAGGTTCATCTCAAATCTTCGAGTCACTGCCAACAATGCATGGCCTCTGGTCCTTGGCTCAGTGAAAGGCAAACGCAGCCCTCGCATGGGACTTCAGTGAGCTCAGGACTGGGCCTGCATTTCTACGGCTCCCTTTGAACATCTGCTCTTACCATATACAAGTCCTTTCAGAAAACACATATGCAAGATCCAATGTTTTTCTTTTTTTTTTTTTTTTTTTTGTTGGTTTTCTTTCTCTGGGGCAGGGATAAAGGGTGAGGGGACTGATGTGGGTGCCAGATTTAAAGAAGCAGTCCTATCTCCATCAAACGCTGAAGTGCTCCTCTAGGCAAGACACGACTGCATTCTGGTTGACAAAAGTACAGATCACTAAATCTGTGAGGCATTGTCACAGGGTGGGGAATGTCGCTAACTTAACTTTTCTCCTCAGATCTTCTTTTGTGAGCGAGGGGGTTTACAGTTTTGTGCTGGGATGTACAGAGGATAGCTGGGAAGGTGGGAACGTGGCTTGAGGGTTTATAGCAGCTAAAGGATAAATGCTGTTATGCAAAAGGTCACCGTAGGAACTTCCTACAGGTGTTGCTGCAGCTAAGTGTCTGTACAGTTGCTGAGAGTTTGCAGGGGATGTGAGGAATTGTCTCTGCACCATGAAGGAGTGAAGAGCCAAAGGCTGCATTAGTGGGGAGAGCATGGTCTGATTTTTCAAGTACTGCAGGGGATGAGAATACCCAGGTGGGAGGCGATTGCTCAGCCCCGTGCACAGGCTTCCCGGATACAAGCCTGGGAAGATGGGGGCTGAAAGGGGGTATTTGTGGCTTTCCAGCATGCTGCCAGAATGGAGGCCATGCACTGGCTTGCTGCCTTCCCCCTCTGGGTCGGGAACCTTGTCTTTCGCTGGGGTCTCCTTTGGTAAGTGTAAAGGAGAGACAGCTCGGATTTTTTTTTCAGAAATGACTTTGTCCAAATCCTCCAGGCTCCGTTTCAAAGGCCGGGCAGCCCCCACATTTTGAGGGCTCGTTCTGCGGCTGATGATGGGATGCACCATCCCCTCTATCTTCCTCAGATTCTCCAGCCTCTGGGCCTGCTGCTTCCCAGACCTGTGGAGCAACTCACTGTGTTTCTTCGGGGTTGTCATGGCCATGGGGGACACACGGCAGGCTTTAGGGTTACAGTCTAGGCTCACTGCCTGGCTGCTCGCAGCCTGGAATGGGGAGATACCTTTGCCTTCTTGCTGGGCCATGGATGAATGAGGGAGGCTGGAGCCCAGAGCCTTTGCAGTCTGTTTGTGTATGCTCTTTGGAAGACTCAAATCTGTTGGCTGATCATCTGAAGAGGCTTCCACTGCTGCCTTTTTTTCTTGCTGATGCAAAGATGGGCGATAATTTAAATTTAGTTTTTCTGGGTGTTTGTGTTGAGTAAAAGTAGAAATATTTTCAGACTCTCTGAACATGTCCCGGGGGAGGTACTTTGATGTCTGTTCATTATTAAGGTGGTGTTCTGTGTGCCTATAAAGGCTGTGCAGATGAGGTGATGAATAAAAATCTGCCAAGAAAGTGGGCACATGGGAGTGCTGCAGTCCCCTTTTCTCACTCATTTTATCTTTGCAGTCCTGGACGTCTGTCTTCGGTACGTATGACTCGGCAAGAGAACTGAGGTGATGTTTTGAAAAATCACAGCGCTGAGGATCAGGTTTACTTAGCATGTCATGTTTAAAAACATCATTAATTGATTTCCTTTCTTCCTTGGTTTTAAAACTCTGTACATGCTGTATGACTGAGGGCCTGTTAATTGCTACAGGATCAGAATTAGGGGCATGGGGACCTTGTGACATGCTTGAGGACGCTTCATCTCTGCTGTTCAGTTTCTTTTTGCTGATCAAAGGTGGAGGAGAACCATAAGGATAGCTGCATGACAGGGCTGCTCCACTGACCTGAGACAGCAGCTTCTTCTTTGCCAGGGGTGACATGATGCCTGGATTACCCTTTGAGTAAAGCAGTGGCGTGTAACCAAAAGTAGAGTCATCGTTCATTGACCCGGGGAGCTCTTTTTCCTTGAACATGTCAAAGTTCTGCACCACCAGTACTTTGGGTGTCTGCTTTAGTGCGTTGTGGATATCTTCATTTCCCAGCTGGTCCACTTTCACTGTGCAGTTTGCGATGTAATCAGCCATCTCTGGCAATTTGTCATCTTCCATGTCACTCTGAGTGGGCAGCTGGACTGGGAAAGCTGTGAAGGGCATTTCTGCAGGTTCGTTTTCTAAGCTGTCAGTAAAAGCTTTGTGTAGTCTTTGCTCAGGCTTTTTGTCTTCCAGGGCATCTGCTGGGGGGTGTAATCGCTTTGTGATGGTGGCATCCAGAATGGTGTCTTCTTCTGGGGGCATGGATATACTTGAGAAAGAGGACAAATGCTGAACCTCCTCCTTAGTTTTCTCATTGTTCATGCTGTTTTCTGTCAGGTCTGTCTTTTCCAGGGGCAGTGGCCGAGCTGTCTCTGGTAAAAGAGATGGAGGGCCTTGCACAGATTGTTTCATCTCTCCCACTGTAGGGTGTTCAGGGAAATTTTTCTGGTCTGCTGATTCTTGATCCTTCTCTTGTTCTGATGAAACCTAATAAAATGATTCAACAGACAGTAATAAGAATGTGGTGCATTTTGGCAGACTGTTCATAAGATTATACACAGTACACCGCTGGCTACTTTTAGAGGAGTACTTGTCAATCACCCTGCTGCAATGTGAAGGCACTAACGCCAGGTATTGGATTCAAACAAAGAGCTGTACCTCCTGCAAATATGAAGAAATACACCACCCCTGCCAGGGTCACAATAAGGCATTTCAGAACAGCAGATGTTTGTAACCTGATGAGCTTGAGCAGACAGCTAAACATTGAGGTTATATTCTTTTAAAATTCATTAGGGAAATACAGGAGAGCAGATTTCAGAACACAAATGATAAAGCTGTAGAAATTTATCCCACTAGCCAACTTCACCTATGAAAATTACATGACTCCCATGTTTTTTCTTACATAAAATCTCTCCAGCATAGCTATCTTAAAATTCAGTAATCACAGAGGAGATCACTCACACCCAGTTCTGCATTAAAGTGTGAAAATGATAGAAATGGCATACTAGGAATCCCTGTTGTAGGCAGCAAATCACTGCCACATCTTAACTAGGACACACATTTTTTTATTAACGGATTAAAATGAAGTTGTCAACATTCAGTAAGTGTGTGCGCCTGCTTATTACAAACACGGCTTTTATACGTTATCGTCAATGGGACCGCAGCTCTTTCTGCTCCCCCATTAATAAAGCTTGTGTGCACAATTCACACTATTCATCTCATTATGTAGCTGGCTGAACTGTGACCCGCAGAAGTCACCGGAGCATCCCATCTGTGATCCAGCTGACTGACAGACCTTTTCAAAACTGCTGTCACTCTCCTCTGACAGGTTGTGGTAGAAGACAGTCATAAAACAGTAGCATTGTGTGAGTCCTTTACTATTATTGTTTTCTTTCTTTCTTTCTTCCTTGTAAAGATAAGATGCATTGAGAAAGTTATTATCTAAATGCTGCTTTATGGACTGTCATAGGAGCGGGGGATTGGAGAAGGTCCTAACGAATCTAACCCTCTCAGAGATTTATTTCTTCACAGCTGCTTTTAAATATTCCTGTCTGTTTGGTTGGCCTATTAGTTACAATGTCTGTTAGTCATTCTAACTTCTTTTTAAACTCATAGCTGCCTTTTGCAGCCAAACACCATCATTAGGTCCTTTACAAAGTACCATCACTAGTCTCTTGAGCTTATAAAATTACAGGAAAATACCAGACAGATGAGCAAAGCAAGGAGAAGAAAAAAAAGAGAAATCATATTTAATAACTGTACATTCTGCTCTTTGTTTCTGTTAAGCAACATTTTGATTGAAGTTTCAGCTATTGTGAGGACATGTGCAGTCTAAGGCTAATAGCATTTTGTCTGGTATCTCATTACATTGACAATGTCATTATGATGGCAGGAAAACAGTGAAGAGCACAAAAGCAAATGGAACCCCAATAAATTAAAGTTCTATTTTCTCTCTGCAGACTTCTTAACAGTGTATAAATTGAGCACGCAATTGAGAGGAAAACACATTTTTGTAACTTGATTACCCTTTTATAGCTCATGGCTAGGGCCAGCTTCTAGGCCACATGCAAAAATGGCCTAAGTGGTGGCTTGGTTGGAGCCATGCATGTATGGCTATAGAGGCTCTCTGTGAGCAACACACCACCACTGTTGTGCCTGGATGAGGACTGCACCCAAATATGGAGCCTGGCACGTGGCTCCACTGCTGGAGGTCGGCTGGGGTAAGAGCAACATATAACCTTCTGCCTGGCTCTAGCAGACTTAGATTTTGCTCCACCCAAAGAAGCTGAATGTCTCCTTTCTGCTGGCCCCATGAGGGCCATGTTCTGGGCAGGAAGCCCTCCCTATGGCACAGCACACGTGAGTTCTGCAGCCATGCACTCACCCTGGCTGGAAGAAACCACCTCTGCAGGCTCCTTCACTGCTTGGATGTGATGTGACCAACTACCTATATGGTGACCTGTGTGAAGGCTGAAGTCCTTAATAGCCCACCCTCATTAAAGAGGGGCAGGACATGTCTTCCATCCCAGTTAGGGAAGAGATATGAATTCTGCTATAAAAGGTACCATTTTTACAATAGGAAACTGCTGCAATTGTACATTTTTATGGTCTCGTCTATGCTCACTACATTTCCGATAAGCACAGCTTAACAGCGCTTCCTTGCAAACCACACAAAAATAACTGCAGTTTAAGCAGCAGCAAGTTTGAGATAGGGAACAACAAAAGCAAGGAAATTCAAAGTTAAGGCTGATGCTCTGTTGCTGATTTGTTACGTTGTGCTTAGCAGTGGCAGTATGGACAGTGTGCAATGTATCCTGCTGATCCAAGATCCCCCAATAAATAACTGGGCACAAAGAAACTACAGGGAAAGGGAGGACAAGTCTTCAGTGTACATCTCCTTGCTTTGGGCAATTTGTGTTGCAACCTTCCAGTCACTGAAGCAGGTTTGTGCACACTTTCTAAGTATTTTTCTTCAGAATTTGATACGTTTTCCCCCAACAGGATTCCCTGCTTCAAAATTACAGTATGAGAGAAAACAAAAATACCTCTCCTCTCTGTAGAATGTTCTTACACTAGATATTAAAGGTATTGTTGATCAAGGCAATTTAAAACACAAATTCTGGTTTGGACAGGAGTTGAAATTGTCTTCGTAAGCACAACTTAAAGAGGCAGTGGAACTCGAAAATAGAAATCTCCTGTTCTCAAAACCAGGTACACAAAGTCTCCGAGGCATCCATGTTTACTGGTATTGCACTGTTTTTTTTTTTAAACAGTGAGGAGGAGGATTGCTGGTAGCTGACCCAGTACTAAGCTGGTTTAGGTACAGGACTTACGCACCTGGCAGACAGCAATGAAGTCAAAGGAGCAGCCATAGTCTGCTAGGCATGTCATGTGTTTCGACATTCTTTAAGTACTTACTTTCACTGCAAAGCCTTGAAGGCAGCTGTGATCTCGCATACTGAGACAGGAAAAGCAATGTCTTGTGTAGGGGTTGTGTGTGAGGAACTTCACTGCCTTGCTCACGTAGGGCGCAAGCAGGGCACAGGAGACAGTGGGCGGGATGTGCAAAAGAAAAGTGCTTACCATAGCAAAACCTCCATTGATTTATATCACTTAACAACATACGAAATTTACCCTTATTTGCAGATAAATATGAATTCTACTGATCTCTCTAACCCCAGGCTGTGAATATAAAATTTCGTCTGTTAGGGGCTGTCCTATGTCTGTAGGTAACATGGCTTTATGTAGAAACCAGGGCCTGCCCAGGTGAAGCGGGTGACAGACTAGGAACCTATCTCAGCTGAAAACCATCTGTGGCATGTGAGAGGGAAGTTGGTTTCAGGGAGGGCTTGGAAGGTGGCTCCCTCAAACTCTGACCTTTTAGACTAAAGAGAAATTTAGCATAACATGATAAAAATCCTGTGAAGTCATATGTTTTTTGACAGACATGCATACATCTGTGAGCACAGAAGGGCTGATCCAGAGGTTACCATTACAAAAATCAGCTGTGTCCAACAGTTACCACAGTATTATCAACAGTATTAGAGGTTCCCGCACCCTATACT
The DNA here is from genome assembly GCA_009867235.2 of Psittacus erithacus. Lineage (NCBI taxonomy): Eukaryota > Metazoa > Chordata > Aves > Psittaciformes > Psittacidae > Psittacus > Psittacus erithacus. The sequence continues at coordinate 49,756 of WYDI02001202.1, forward strand.
TAGATTAGGAAATAACTGTGGTAGTTGTGTGGTTTCCTTTTGGCAGCTGCTGATCTTTTAGTGGTGACCACTGTATAATACAATGAGCAGAAATGGTACTTGTTACATCCAGTGCTTGGTATTCTGCCATCACTGCTGGGCGGTATGGAGCTAACCGGTTGCCGTTTGTAGGCTAGCAAAATCCCAACACAGACAATACCACAACAATTGAATTTCCAAGCAAACTCAAAGGCCAACTGGCTGTAATTCTCCAGTTTAAATTAGGTATTTTATCATTGGATTTCACATGATTAAAGCTGCACTTTTTTAATTGAAAAGCTGAAAAGCAGGAAAGCAACCAACCTCAGATGCATCTTGGGGTTTCTGTGCATTATCTTTTTCCTTCTTGCTCTTTTGATTTTCATTTTTGATGCGTTTTGTTCCAGACACTTTTGTTTTCACGTCACTCTCCTGGGAACTGTTATCCTGTTTTCGAGGTTTCACTGGAGGCAGTGGCTTATCTTCCTCTCCTTTAATAAATCTTTCATATGGCAGGATTAATCTAGGGGATTAAGGAACAAATAATTGATCAGAGTTTGTCATTCTAGCAAAGAACAAAATGTATCTACTATGAGCAGTTTACTTAATAAATCCATTTTCTTCCATACCATAAAAGCAACGGTGTAAACTGTACAGCTATAAATCCAAGTATGATAAATCAATTTATTTGGCAAGATTATCATGTGGCATAAATTCAGTGGAGTTGGTGTGGACTGGCTGCCAGTAATGCTGCAGTGGTTTGCATGGCTACACCAGTTTGTACCAGATGAGAATATGAACCACTATGTTTTAGTCTGATTTAAAAAAATTCCACCATTTATTTTTATTTTCCCTCCTTACCCTTAAAAGCATGCAACAAATGCCAGGAAAACACATACAGAGCCACAGCCAAGCTGATAACAGCTACACAATTTCCAGGCTGGTGGCTCCCCTGAGTGCAAGGCCGAGTGTGAGGAACTTGGCAGAAGATGAGAGTAGGGCTGCAGGAAACCTACACTGGTGGGCACAGCACCCAGCAAGTTGCAGTCAGCACCAGCCCACCACCACCACTGCAACACACCCATACCGTGACAGTCACCACGCTCCCTGCCTTCTCCAATGAGTAATTTTTAAAAAAGAAAGGGAGAGGAAAAGAGTTAAAAGAGAAGGTTTTTTTCACCGTGTAACTGTCCACCACAAAATTGCTTTTAAAAATCAAGTAAGAAACAAAAAAAGAAATATCCTCCTCCAAAAGCACCAAACACACTGAGTTTTAATCTATCTGTTTTTCCTTTGCAGTCTTGATTTAAAAGGGGAAAAAAAAAGATATAATTAAAAGGGATGGATTGCATTACAATCTCAGTTTCAACTTCAGTGATTAAAATTTTTATAATGTGTTTGGTATGATTAATGACTCACTGTGGGATTAATACAAGACTCAGACTTTTAAAATACAAACTTTAATACAGCAAACATAATTTGTTAAAAAAAAAAAGTTGACTGTATGAAGAAAATGTACTTTGCTTATAAACAACATAAATCTGCTCAAATACCATGAATCCTTAATTATCTTTTATCTAAGACTCCAAGGCAAAAACCTCTTTAGTTCAGATATTCGTTTGTTATCCTAGAATCAGTTTCTAAGCATGCAATTTTGATTTACATACTTAGATGTTCAAACACAGTTTGGGCTTAGGAGAGCAGAAATTAGATTGCTTATGATCATAATATTTTACACTTTAATAAAATACAACATAAATTATGTTAAAATATAAACCTAATTTATGCTATATTAGAAACAAAATTCATTAACTGAGCATGCTCTGACACGGTATGTGCAAAGAGGCGTGAATAATACTTTCTAGCCCTGAATTTGGCAGGGCTCCAGTAATGAAGCTAAGCAGAGCCCACAGGGAATATTCATCTTCAGATCCCATTACAAACTGAGTTTAAACATGTTACAGCTGCTAAAACTGGAAACTGCTCCCTCTATGCAAACTTAGCAAAATAATACGTAGTTGCCAAATACCTGCTTCCCACTGTAATATTACAGTTAATGTTTATATAATAAAAAGCATAACTAAGCAGAATAAGAAAAAAAAATCTTGTTCATACTTGAGGCTGCTGCATTTCATTTGCAATATTGGTGAAAACACTGAATTCCTCCCTGCACTGCACAAAGCGCTTTGGACTTCACTAGAGACAGGGTTGGGTTTCACACAGGGCAACGTTGAGGCCGCTCTACCATGTGTTAAATATTTAAAATTGCTTTTAATAAAAACACATTTTATTACAATAATTGTTAGCACTGCAAGGGGAGCGTTTGACTTTGTTTTGTTTCCATGGGAACGCGTCGCCCATTAGAAATCTACATACTCCATCTGTAAAGGTTTCAGACACTGTCCTGTGCCCCCTAGGAGAAGGAGACGCTCCTGGCCCACAAGTGGGCTTTTCCGTCAATGATGCCACGTGATTAACCCCATGGCTATGGCCAGGACGGGAGCAAGGCCCACGCCGACATGATTAATCACTGCTCATGTGCTCTTCGCCGAGCCTTGTAGGGTAACATGGGACACAAACTCCTCCTCCTCCTGCTGCACCTCACCAGAACTCATTAGCTTTGGTGCTAATTAGTAACTGTGGCTTAAATTTCCTTTTCTGATATTAAGGGTTCATGTGGGAGTACAAGGTTTTCATTTTAGTTATTTTTCACTGAGCTCAGCAGTTGGCAGGCCGACAGCAGTAAAAATACATTTCACATCGCCGGTCAAAGGCCTGGAGCCAGCGGCAGGAAATCTGGAATTAAATGTTTCGTGTATCAGGGAGGCGGCATGACTAAGGTAAAACTGAATTAAAACACAAGCATGGCTTGTTCTAGGATTTTCTCCTCCTCGTCTGAAACGAGGGCCAGCAGGCTGCCGTTCCCTGCTGCTGCTGAGGTGGCCTTTGGGGGCAGCTGGAGAGGAGCCGGGCAGGAACACCGGTTGTGAGACCTCGGGGAGCAGCACCGAGTCAAGCAACGTCAACAATTGCCGCTACACGTAGAGATTTCCGTCGGTTGTAATTTTCATTGAATGTTTTTTCAGTTATCCTGTCATGGTACAACACAATTACCCACAGGATATGATCTTATCATTTGATTATTAGAAGCTTTTATAGTGCAGGAGTAATAAAGCTAATACAGCTCTCGGAACATGTAAGCAGCCGGCTCACATGCCATGAAAGCAGCTGGCTTAGCCAATTTAAGGTCAATATTGCCCAACACTGGAAGAATGTGATCTGCTGTTAGCCAAAGAGTTTAGCAGAATGTGACATGTCTGAAACCAGCATGCAGCATTCTTTTTTTGACAAATATTTGCAATGCAGGTAAGATTTAATCAATCTTTGCACAAGAAGAGGTAAAGACGACGTTCAAAAAACCAGAGCTAGATACCTTGACTGTATCACACTTTGGACACAACATCCACGTTTTGAGTCACTTTGAACTGTGGCTGTGTTTCACAGCAGGGGGGAAGTATCGAAGTATTAATAAAAAAGAAAAAGAGGGGAAATATTTTGTGGTCTAAAGAATATTTACTTGTAAAGCCCACGAAGAGACCAAATAAAAAGGTCTTTATCATGATCAAGATTCCAATATTAAGATTAATAAAATGTATTATTTATAAGGCAATTAACATAAATAGAATATGTAAGCAGTAGTGTATTAAAAAATCTTTCCACAGGCTGCAGATTTTTAGCAGCATGAAGGTTTTTTTTTCCTGGAATAATACAAGAATAACATTTTCCAGCCAAGAGCAGAAACAGTAGGGGAGTCTTTGCTATCACAGCGCTTCTTATTAAATTCAGTCACTGTGAAAAGCCAGTCTTTTTTTTCTTTTTTTTTTTCTTAAATAAAGACAACTTAAAATAAATACAAGTTAGATTAACAAATCAGTACTATACTAATCCTGATTTATTACAATCAGCAATATGAAGTTTAATCACGTATAAACTGCTACTCAAAAAAAGATTTAGCTTTACTAAGTCTTGAATTAAATAATGGTGCAGAGTGTACTGAGTTTTTAGATCTGCATCATCTGATATTATGAAAAATTCAATGTACTTCTCTGCAGCAGATGTCAGAGGTCAGCAAATCTATTACAGTAATGTAAGTAATCTGGCTTTCTGCCAATCTTTTCTAAAAAAACACTGAAACAGATAATTTCATATTTACAAATTCGAAAATCCTCCAGGGACTGCATCTCCCTCCCAACAAAAAGCAGAAACGTCACATTAGAGAAATGCATTTCACAGTATATCAAACATGGCTTCATCATCAGTATTTCATAAAAAGAAAAAAAAAAAAAAAAGCACCCTTAATCTTTATTAGTCAACATTTTTTCCCAGCTACAGAACTAACAATACAAGATCTCATTTGTGCCAGAAACCACTACATTTTCATGTATTGATTATGCAGAATGAATGACTCTTTTGGCCAGACTCTGCTTCACAGGACAAATGAGAGCATATCTATTTATAGATATGATATAAAAAGTAGTTACAATAATGCAAAGGATCTGACCAGCCCAGAAACAGGAAGGAAATTAAATGTTAAGGCTGCCAGTTTCCTCTTTAATTCTCCCCACTGTATATGGATATGACAGGGCTTTCAGGCTGGGGAGGAACCATATGCCCAGGACACACAGGGTGAAGGAGGGAAGGAGGCAGTTCAGCACAATCCCTACAATAATCTTTATATCGCTTGTTTCTGTGTTAATTTTTGTTTACTTTCTGGCAAAATAAAATATTGCACTATGTCTCCCATTGACACCATCTTGATTTCTCAAGGGCTCCAAGCCCAGCACAAAACAGTGCGCAATGGAGCCCCTCAGCCACAATAATAATCTTGGAAAGACTTAAAATACCGAAGCTCATTCCTTGGGAGATGCTGACCCATTCCCATGCTTGGCCAGAAGGTTAAGAAGGTTGATTGCAACGGGAATGGAAAAAAAAGATTTAAATCTGCTCCACCAAATGAATACAGCAACCAGTTAACCCATGGAACTCACTGCCATTGGGTATCTTGGGGCCAAGGGATTAGTGAGATTATGCAAGGATTAGATGCTAATGTAAATCATGAGAACATTAAGCTCTTAGAGCTTCAAAAACACTGAAAAGGGACAGGCAATAATTCTCTTTACTGGTAGGAGTTTGGAAAACACTTCCCTCCTGGGCACATTATGCCACAGTGGCTCTTGCTCCTTCCTCTGAAGGCACTGCTGGAGCTGGGGATGAGACAGCTGGTCTGCCTGGCTCAACAGGGCAACTGTCTGTTCCAATAGGTTCTCACAGTAGCCGGGCAGAAATGCCTACACCCCTTGCAGCCAGAGGGTCTGAGTGCAGGGCTGAGATGAGTGGCTGCCAAGCTGGGGCAGCTCCAGCAATAGCCCCCACAGTGCAAAGGGGCCCGTACTGATAACCTTAGTGACAGAAACCTGATTCTTGCTCCCTGGAAACTCAGTGGGTAAGCATTCGGTTGTTTTAAGGGAACAGCAGGAATGCCTGAGCTCTGATGCCAAGAGAAGTTTTGCCTTTTTTACCCTGATGCCCTTCAAAAGGCATAAATCTTGGAGCAAGGCTTTCAGTGTGAGCAAGGCAAACAAGCCACCTTCAACAGCAATTAGCTGGTAGGGATGGCCTGGACCAGGAAGCAGTTCTTCATGGGCATGGACAAATTCTCATCAGAGAAGAGGGGAGAGGAATAACCCAAACTCTAAGGTCTCAGACTTATAAATTATAAAATACATTCAGGAAATCAAGCAGTGTGTTCCTCAAGCCTGATCTCTCTGGACCTCATTGTACAATCCAGGAGTTACGAAAGCAAGTCTCGTACTTTTGTGCAGAACACAATAGCAATGGTTTTATTTCCATTTGTCTGAAGTACAAAACTGGCATGTATTTTATCAGCAAAGACAAAAGATTTTTGAGTTCAATTTTCTTCCCAAAGAACTTTCCTTCCTTAAAGAAATGGCTCTTTCATCCTTTCATCAACAACTTTCCTCACAGCCCACTGGGAGTGCTGGTGGGTAATGAGAATGGCTCACTGCCGAAAGGTGGGAACTGCACTGCTGTAAGAGAATTCAAAGACACTTTGTTTTAAGTAAACTGGAAATTAGTGACATTACAAACACAGCTGTTGATTTAGCTGCACAGCCAGGCAAGGGAAGCTCAGGCACTCTCAATCGTATAGCTCAGCAGGGGGAAATGAACAACCCTAGTCTTTTGCCTTTGATGTAGATTTACTGCACGGGAAAGATTCAAAGGAAAGGTGACAAAGGCAGAACGGCTTCCCCAGGTCACTCTACTAGAATTGCTACAAGCCTCTGTTTTGGCCACAGTCACCATTTCTACATCTAAACACAGACACACATTTTGTTAGGTAAGTCCATATAGTCCCTGAAGTGCTTGGCCCCTATGCTCAGGAAAAGCTTACAGATGCTGTTTTGCATAGCCTATCGGATGCAGGTCTCCTGGAGGGACTCGAAAATCCTGCTGACCCTCCCCTAAGAGCTTTAGGCCACATTTCCACTGCACAAAGCTGAACAAACGAGGGGCAACCCCTGCCATGTTAGCAAAGTTCTGTTAACAAACAGTGGAAGTACAGTATAAGGTGGAGATTCCCAGCAGACCTGGTGAATCTGAAGGGAATCAAGGGGGATCTTGCTCTCCATCTCTGGTGCTGCTCCTGCAAAGGAGAATGGCCTATCTCCCATCACACAGCACACTCCTGGGGCAACTCAACTCCCAGCAAGGAAAAGGGCCTTGTCCCTACCCCTGGATGTCAAGAAATGAGGTTACCATGTGAGACACACTTTACCTCATGTTGACCAACCACAAGCACTCAGCTCAGCTTATAGGAGTGCTGGGACCTCAAGAGCACTGGGCACACTGCAGAGCCTCAGCACCCAGACCGTGTTGACGCACATACGTATGGCAGGCATGTCTGGGAAGTTTCCCTCTGCTTGGGTGACAACCCATCCAGGAGCACTGGGTAGCACAAAGCATCACCCAATTCTGATAGGACAAACTCCTGGGTGGAAAGAAAGATGTGACTAGGAAAACAATTCCCTGTGAGGAGAGAGATCCAAGGCAGTGCCCAACTGTCTAGCACTCTTGCAGCCAAGGGCTCCCTTTGACTCCAGCGCTGGCCAGTAAGTCTCTCGAGACTAAAAACCCAGAAATTTTGAAAAAAACCTGTGTGTGTTCATATGTTTTGAATGGACAGCTAAGGGTCTGCTTTAATGGTAAACAATTACATTCCTCTGTCATCTGATACTTTTTAAATTTTGGGGAGGGGGGAAGCTGTCTGAATTTTCAATAGTTCTTTTGTTAAAGCATCTGCTACTCACATAATTGAAAAGATGTTTGTTCAGTGGTATGCTTGAGAGTACAGTTATTTAATCTTAATGATAAAGCCCTGAGGGCAGAAAATCCTAAGTACAAACCTCTTGTTATTTATCAAAAAGTAAAAAAAAAACCAAACCCAACCAAAAACCCAGGAAAAGAGAGAGAGAACTGAGACACCTCATCTATCTTCAGGCTTAAATTCGTGCTTGATGGAAAACTATTGAGACAATTTGCAACTTGTGAAGTTTTCTGGGAGTCTGGGACTAGCTGAAGTGGGAGGGGGGCAGGAAAGTGGGGTGAAGACAAAAATAAAACAACCCAGTTAGTATGACAAGAAAAAACCGCTGCCTGGCAATTTTTTCTTTGGGTCAAACAAAGAACTAGCTGTAGTTTACAGCATGACATAATGTTTGATTAATTTTTGCCTGAGGATGTTTTCACACTTAAAAGTGTAAATCAAAACCTTATATTAATTATGATGTGTATTAAAAGACAACCATAAGCATTTTCATGTAGATGCTATACTAGCCTCCTAATTTTTTTTTCCTCTAAAAGGTTGGCTGCTACAAAACTCCGCTGAAATGCTTACATGTTACCAAAGTTATACAAATGCTTTAACAAAACCAAACAGCATTTGCATGGAACATGGGGCTCTCTTGCATATTGAATCGCTGCACAATATCCTTAGGGTAGAGAGACTTAATGGCTGTTAAAGAGAAACCAGTAAGCGACTTATTTTTGACCTGCCTTGTGTTTTTGATAATATATAGTATTTGTGTGAGTGACTTAGAAAAATGGTAGAACTGGCTCTGAACTGTACAGAACACTGTATCTCCTGGCATTTAGTCCCCTGGCAACAGAGAGATGTGCAGGGTGCTGCTCTGCAAGTGCCCAGGGGCCACATTCGCAGCCAGAGCAAAACCTTCTGCAGGTTTGTGTCCAAAACCTAGAGCACAGCCAACCTGCCGGATTGTGAAGAACCATGGCCTGCTCTGAGCACCCATCTCACCTATCTGCTCCTCATCAAGTCCCATGTGGTCATAGCTCTGCAAAACTACTTCCCACTCGGCTGCCAGAATTTGAAGAGAGTATAAAGCCTAGCAAACACCTCTCCAGATGAGTCTGACCAGGACTGTGGTTTTCAAGGCATTAGTGATTCTTGAGGGCCAGGACATGAGATACACTGCTGAAGAGCAGGACAGCCTGTGGGATGCTCTGGGTCCATCCCTGCTGGAGACCCTAAGTGACCCAGGGTCCCTGCAGCACCTGTAGAAGCCAGGAAGGCTATTGCTCTATGGGACTGTCCAGCTGCCTGCCATGTCTTTGAACATCAACATGTCTGTCCACCAAAGAAGCTGAGAAGTTACTGTGTGCCACTGCACATCACAGTTTCCTGTCCCCTGCATGGCTGTGCACAGCTTGTGCTCAAGGCTTGCTTTGGAGGAAACCAAAATGAATCACGGCCAGGCCTGGAGGCAGAGAAAGGCAACTGCTTGTAATATTTGTTCAATGCATTTTACTGGGACCTTTATATACCTTGCAAAATAAGACGCTGGGATTTTTTGGTTTGGTTTTTTTTTTTGGAGGTGGTGGTGGTGTAATATTTATGAAAAATCCCAAACAACGTCATGAGCACTGAAGAAACACAGCCTATCTTTCAGGAAAATTAAAGCTGTGATCAAGTGTTTTGTGTAAAAGCAAAAGAAACCTCAAACCTGCATGTGAAAACCACATCTGCATTATTAGGGGAAGGCAGCATGGAGAAGAGTGCTTCACAGAAAAGTAGCCGTTTCTGAGGGTTTCTTGATAAGAGAGAGAGATGTAGGGTACTGACAAGGGCTGTAAGAGTTTCACAGGAAAGGTTCAGGCTGAATCAGTCAATACCAACCACATACGCCTCTACTTTTCTGTGACCATACAAGGTAATTGTATTAAAGGAACACCAATGAAGAAAGTAACGACTAAACAACAACTCATAAGCTTTGTACAGTCTGAGTTGTGTACACAGCAACAGCCCCACGATGGGAAAACATTAATGCTTTTTATATTGGTAATCATCTGTAACATGAGAAATTAAGTACAGTACTAATGGACTATAGCCAAAAGCCTGGTACTAATATTAAAAACTGACAGAGATGAATAGGTTTGGAAGGAAAACTAGGCTGACAAAGACATTTTTATGAAGTGCTTGGGCCTATTTGGAATAACCCAATCAGAGGCAAGTTCAGACCAGCCATGCCTACAGTGACAATAACGCATTCATTAGCATTATACGACGCCTGCTATACTTTAAATAAAAACACCCATTGCTTCTACTCAGAAACCTGCACTTTCATTATTATACTCATTAATAAAACAAAAGTTGTCTAACTAATATACAAATAGCACTTACTGAAACACTGGCAGGCTCGCCTTGTTTTAAAATGAAACCAGTTACTGGAAACACAAACTGTACTACATGAAAAATGAATCAGTTGATAATGCACACAAAATCTTTTTTTCCCGTTTACCAGGGAAACAAAGCAAACACCACACTGACTGAAGGACTCTGCCTACCTATAGCACAGCAGTAGCAACCACTACAACCCCTGCCAGACAGAGTGGTGCAAAGAGGGGAGCAAAGCACCTCCCACAGCCTTTAAATCTGGCATTGTTTCAGCTTTTGCCGTACTTGGTACCACGGACCTGCAGCAACATGCTGGCTTTTTAGGGGTTATAAGCACCTTTTGAGAAAAGCAACATTTCTTCATGGGATTTGCCAGACAGGGAGTCAATTCTGCCCTCTTGATTTATTCTTCTTTTTTTTCCTTTCTCTGTTTTTTTTTTTTTACCTTCCCTTTTTTTTTTTTTTTTTTTTTGCTTTTTTTACCCTCCTTTTTGCCCTTAGAAGTTGTATGTTAAACTTCACCTTGCAGAGGGGAACGTGGAGAGGGCAGGAAGGTGAGATGCAGTACCTGAATGGGACATATGTGCCTCAGCATCCTAAGTATCTCACTGAAAGGTCCCTGCCACCTAAGCAGCCTTGATATGTTAACACTGGTGCAAAGAGCTAGAAGCTTCTCTGTCATCTTGGAAGACAGCTAGTTAACACAACATGGATGCCCTTGAGATCTAGCTGTAGAGATGAATGGCACAGCTAAGTCAAACACCAAGAGGACCAGTGAAGTCAGGGTACTGCCTGTTCTGCCTCCATTAAGAAAGGCAAGGCCAGTGGGATTCAGAAAGGAAAAATCATGAGGTTTATTCAACATTTACTTCCCAGCTTAATTCAATTTCCAGTTTAGCTTTACAGCTCACCTTCAAGTTAGAAAATGCACGTCCTGAATCATGAACGTGTGTATTCCTGCACTGCAGTTCTAGTTTTAGATTAAATGTCATCTGAGCACCTTGGCTATATATGAGCTTTACATTCACAGGTGCTGTAGTTAGAATTACCAGCTGAAACAAGCCATGACAATTTCATTTACTTTTTTCCAAGTCTGAGGCTTAATACAGCTTTCCTACGGTGGAAAAAAGGAAGTGTCTAACAACAGAAATCTAGAGATTGGACCAGTCACTGTGTCATGGGTTCAGCAGTAGCAGTCATTTTTTCTCCTTCTTAGTGGCTGGTGCAGCACTGTGTTTCTAACTT
>WYDI02001203.1:0-16198 GCA_009867235.2 Psittacus erithacus
CTTATCATTGTTATTATTGGTGGCAGCAGCAGTGGTTTGTGTTATACCTTAGTTACTGGCCTGTTCTTATCTCAACCTGAGGGAGTTACATTCTTTCGATTCTCCTCCCCATCCCTCAGGGATTGGGGGGGGGGCAACAAGCAGGTTACAAGCTTTTCTAATTTACGACTAAGCTTAAACCATGACAATCAGTATCAGAATACGGCATCTGAAAAAGTTCTCTGTACATTTAATTTCAAGCTCTGCATTCTTCATTTTTTATCTATAACATACTGGAAAATTGATGGGCATCAAGCTAGTGTCCTGGATAGTTTGCAAAGAGAGCTTTGAAACTAGTTGATTCAGGTATTGGTATTTGCAACTAAGTCTATGCTACATGACAGTTTTGGCTTGATTGTCATACTTGGTTACACCATTATCTCAGATGGAAGAATCTATTTTATATAATTACAGGCCTTGGCAATGATGCCTAGAAACATGAAAGTGCTGGAAGTATCTTTCAGGTTTTCCAGCTGTTGATCCCACGCTATTTTTTTCTCTTTATCACTAGCTGTGGTCATGCAAGCATGGTATTTACTAGACAGTCTTGTAACTACAGAGAGCAATGATACAAGAGCTACTGTAGACAACTCAGGTGTTTTTTTACAATTTCAGAACAAATCTCAACAACACGATGAAGTATGTGCATGAGTCCTTTCTGCTGCAGATTTTACTCTTTTCACAACCTTGGCCACAAAATGAAAAAAAATTGGTCTTTTAAATGAAAGAAAAAATAGACATTATTTGGGAATGATTTGTCAGAATAATTTATTAAATAGAAAATTAAATTTTCACAAGATGAAAAATATTTGTTTCAGTTTTATCCTCTTCCCCCCAGAAAAAAAAATAAAAAATATAATGGATTCTCTCAGTGGTCAGGAGATCTGGAGAATGGGAATTCTCCAGAGGTATTGCTCATCTGTGCAGTCACTCTCTGCTGTCATTCGTTGCAAGCCAGGAAAGGAATCAATTTACTCATCAGTGGCCAGCAGTCAGAGCAGATACATTGCTGATGATTACTGAGATAAGACAAGGATACAGAAAATTCAGTTAATAAGCAGCTATCTTTAATACACAGAAATTTTGATTGCTTCTAGCTAGGTAGTCTTGGACCTTATGTCTTCAAGTCAGCTTTGGGTCACTATGTTGATAACTGAATTGAAGTTCAGTAAAGTACATTGGGACTGGCACAAAAAGGCACACCTCAATGGTGGAGTTAAGCCCTTAAAAGAATCCTTTCTTGGGATTATGCTGGTGCAGTCAAAGGGAAAAGGACAGGGAAGCCATATGTGACAGCAAACAGGAGCCACACTTCATATATACTGCTGGACTTGCAAGGTGATTTCAAAAGGGATGATTCTGAATTTCTGCAAAAGAAATAAATAAGCAAGGTATTTTTCTTCTTCAGTCCAACCATAAGACTGGGGCATAATCAGAATATTAGGTGTGATTGGTCATCTAAGGTACTCAGATCCACAAATTCACTCCACAACACTTTCAGTAGTCAGGCTTTAAACCTGAAGTGTATCTATGATTTTAAGAGTAGGATTTATTTTGCTTTAACTGACCCATTAAAAATTAGGTGTCTAACCTGGATGGATTGTATAGCCAGTGAGGCAAAGCATGTGCAAGGTGTCACTGATATGATAGCTGACTTGCTCTCTCATAATCTGTTTCTTCACATCCATTACAGATTGAACCTAGACAGATTAAACTAAACATGTTACATGTTAGTCAACTCAAGTTTGGTGAGATTAATCCCCCCTGGTTGTCTTAAATACCCGCTATAGGCAGACTTGCAAAACAGTTCAAGACTTGTCACTGGCCTACAAGGATCTCCTACAAGAATCAGTGCCTTCTAGAGCAAACCAAGCAGCTGATGTGCCTCTAATAACATCAGGAAACAGGAATGCAGCAAGTGACTTTTTTCAATGAATAGAACACTAGTCTAGAACAGAAGTTTAGCTTCTTCCCAGGTCTAGGTAGATCTGAGCCTTTATCCCCTGTCTCCTGGAATGTGGGAAGCTGTGGATACCCTCATTCTCCCATTCTGAGTCTCTTCTGCTTTATATAGCCAACTTAAACATTCACTGAGAAAGAGGAAAAGCAAGTGCCACATAACAGAGGCTGGGTTAGGGGACTCTCTCATTTATTATAATGTTATACTATCACACACTTTTAAAAGCGATTTAAACCCTGGGATTGAGGGTCATCTCTCTTTTCTGTTTCGTTGTCTAAACGGGTCACATAAAGTGGAAGAACTTCAGCATGCAGGAACAAGAACAACCTTTCACAAGACCCCTACAGCCCTCCTTAATGACTGTGGTGCCTTAGAGAGCTAGGAAAACAGGGTTTAAATTCACTAGACAAAAGGGAATTGAACCCAGAATCACATACTCTAGATTAGTGCCCCAGCCTCTGGGGAAGTTTTGAAAAATAGGGGTGAGGGATAATAGCATTTTCTTCTCCAGCCAGTTTGAAAAGAACCCATTACAGAGCCAGTTTTTTACCTAGCTTTCAGAGATAAATGAGTACAGCAATGGAACCAGTGTGTGCCCATACCCTGGGGATCAAGGAGGGAGGATGTGAAAGTCATGCTTTTACTGTTAATTTCTGACTATCAAATTTCATAAGCTCCAGTTCAGCAGATCATGCTTTTTAGGTAGAACTTCTTACAGGATTGTCCATCTCAAGGCTTTGAATGTATAGTGTACCTGAATGCATAACTTAAAGACTAGATGCTACAGTGCTCTAAAACACAATGCTCATATTGGTCTAATTTTAGGATTACAGAACACCAGGAATATCTTGGGAGTAACTTTTCATCAATATGTTTTGAATTTGATCATATGGCCAAGTTGTTGCGTCCTACAGTTCACTACTGATGTCCAAACCTATTCTACATGAACTCTGGAATTTTTGTTTACATTTCACATTATCACACTTCTGCTTATTGCAGCTCAGGTCAGGAATGCCGATTATTATTTCTGTTGCCTTTATGAGTTTTGGGGGATGAAGTTTTGTAATAAATGATGCGAATTTCCTTAATCTACTAGTGTAGTATTATTACTAGGTGATAGGCTTTGGATAAATCTAGGTGTTTCAGGTCTGATGCATTCTTTCATGTACTGACTTATGCTATCATAATGTATTTAACATATTTTTAAAATAAACACACTCACATAGACTGTAGATCAATGATTTATTTCTTACATGGGAAGACTGATTTTTCTGGAAGTCTAAGGCTTAAAAATAACTACCTACTTATTTTAATTTGTAGTGAAGTGTTTGCACTCTTACCCCAGTGATTTTGCTTGTCTAAGGCAGTCCGTTTGTTATAGTATATGACGAAAGTCTGAGATAGGTTTAATATAACTTAGAATCAATTTAATACAAAATGACCAACAGAATTTCCACAGGGACAGAATGTGGTCTTTCAGCAGCTGATAGAATAATTCCTTATGAAGTGATATCAACTGGGATACTGCAACTTTCAAAGGAGTATAATATATTAAATGTCAATCAACATGAGTTTATGAAAATAGTTCTTGTCAACCCAACCAGATGTCTTTCTGTGGTGGGATTACAAGCTGGGTTGAAAAAGGCAAATAGCATTGATACAATATACACAGATTTATGTCAGGCATTCATCTCAGTGCCCAGCAAACAATTCATTAAGAAATTGTAATGACTAAAAATCAACACAATGCACATTTAGTTTATTAGAACTGGCTAACTGGTAGGTCTCAAATTGTAAACAGGTAATTATAACTGAACAAATATGTTTTTGTAATCCTTGGAAGAGTGAGGAGAAGTTGGACAGTTATATCTTATTTATATTTTGTATCTGTGTGTCTGTGACTACATTAATAGGTGCATTTCTGGGGTTCACCATCTCATGAAGTTGTCTACAAACTGTGGAAGGGAGCAATTTGGGGAGAAGTACAGGCATGGTTAAAAGACAAGAAAACAAGGATTATAATCTCAATGAGTCCAATCTGTTTAGTTTATCAAAGGAAAGGTTAGGAGATGACATAATCACAGTTTATAAATATCTTCATGGAGAGAATACATTTGATGATTAGGGATTCTTCAGTTGAACAGACAAAGACATAACAAGATGCAGTAGATGGACACTGAAGCTGGAAAAATTCATATTTAAAGGCATTAGTTTTATAAATAAGATGATTAACCTCTGAAAAAGATTAACAAGGATTATGGTGAAACTTCTGTCTCTGGAAAACCGTAACTCAGAACAGGATGTCTTTCATGAAGATTGGATTAGATTAGCACAGTGGTTCCTCACAGTTTTATAATCTAAGAAACACTTGGGTGACTTAACTATTCAGTCTGCTTATGTTTAAATGGATATCTGCCATTGGTATCTTTACTATTTTATGCTGTCTCAAAAGTGGTAAAACGGACCAAACCCCCTCTTTCAGATAAGAATGTCTTTATATGCTGGTGCACTTTGTTGGTTGCCATAAAACTTAAACTACTTCTTTAAGTATTCAAAATGAAATACAGTCTCTGGCAACAGCAGGATGCACACAGCTGTAGCATGTGTGCCTGTCATGCCATTCCCGTAGCAAACATTCAGATCCTGGCATGCATTTTCTTAACATAAATAGTTTAGTATACATGCTCAGGCTCTGAGAGTGAAAAAAATTGCTCAGCCTACTGTAGCAGCCCTGAACAACGGGGATTTAATGCCCTCTTTAGAGAAGCCATCTCAATGACATAACTCTACTTGGTCTATCATTTAACAGCTCTCAGAAGCAGCTTAATGGCCTGGCCAAAATTTGGACTACAACCTGCCCAAAGGTAATACCAGACTGTATACCATGTGATAAGAGTGCATGATCTTCACCTCTGAGAAGAATGGGATTTAAGGGTATATTTTAATAATCGAATCATAGAATTATGTGTATATTTTAATCACTAAGAAAACTGGATTTGAGAGCCTCTTTGCTGGTGTTTCTCCTCTGTGGTGGTGTAGCTGTTAGCAGCTTTAACACAGGGAAGGAAAAAGGACCTTATCCAGCCAACTGGCAGTGCTCATTCCCACATCCCCCCACCTGCACAGCTTCATACCTGGATGCTTCACCCTGCATTTTCTTAGCTGTACTTCTGCCATTCTTAATGCCTTCATGCGGCTAAAAGAGAAAACATGTGTGTCACATTTTTTTTGAGATTATTCATGTCTTCTTGGCCATATTCTAATTCACATAATTTCATCTCCTTGGTTCTTGTTGATTGCAGTATTTCTTCATTTTTTTTTTTCCAAATAATACACATCTACCATAACATGCAGAAAAAAAATGTAGATGTTTCAAAAGAAAGGAGTAGCCATTATATGAATTATAAGAATAACTGTGGTTTCTCCAGGACATCAGTCCACATTCTTCTAGGATATAAATCATACACTAAATGTTTGAGACACAAAGGAATAACTTCTCTCTCCCAACATGTTGTTGCATAATTGCCTGTTATGGAAGTTTTACGTCTTCCTCTAAAGCATCTGGTACTGGTGCCATTAGTTTGATCTGGAACTACAAATTCTGTGTGTCTTTATGCAGCATTCCTATGACAGCTCAGCAGCTGCTCAATTCCATCTCGTACAGGGCAGCCAGATGTTCCACAGCTTTAAGGTTGTTCCACTTTTGAGCATCCTATTCTGCTTCCTTTGCTTGCCTTGAGGAAGGCTAGCTAACTTCATATTTTGACACACTTGTGCTATCTAATGCCCTTCACATTGGGACACAAAGCTACCCACAATGTGGTTGCGACATAGGAGGAAACAGGTCACAGTCAGGGAATTTTTAGAAAGCTGGTACTCAGAAATACATACACAGAAAAAATATTGCTCTCCAGCTAATTTCATATCCTGTTTTATGTCTTTCTTACTGCAAAGAGAGATATGTGTTGTAAATCACAATCATGGCAGCAGTGAACACTATAATTAATTTTGTATGTTTTCCATTCCAGTCCTTTGTTTTCAGTAGTTCATAACTTTCTAAAGCTTTCACCTACTGATTTTGAATATGGTGAGGAAATAGAAAAATACCCTAACACCCTATGTTTTTCTTTATTACTAAACAGTTTTGGTCACTGTTTTCAAATGGCTTTGCTACTTAAATAGCTGTGGATAAACAGCTTCCATTGAGATTGCTGTCGATATTTTGAAGTAGATTTTTATTTTTTGAAGCTTGGAACATGTAAATAGCTCATGCTAGAAATGCTGAGCAGATTTTTAAGGAAATATCTTGGGACAAGTGTGATAAGGGAAGAAAAATTGCAGATATTGTAGTGATGTCTATCTTGGATGTCCTAGAATGACTGAGATTACCTATGGAGTGATCTGAGAAATAGCTGAAAGATTTAACCATGGGGTTAGAATTTGTACCAATGCATGGACTATCAATTTATAAATTATTTAACTTTTTCTAGTCACAAGCGATGCGGAAAGACATAAGGTGGGGTTCAGAACATCAGAAGGTCTCTACTTCTAAACTAATTGTCCCAATCTTTTTAGTCAGTGGTGATTGAATCAGTATGGCCTTTGGAATCCATTCTGGTGTAGACATGAAAAAGAGGTTGTCTGAACGGTTTCCTAAAAATACCCATCTTTGTTGACTAAAGGGAGATTCGAATGAAGATCTTAGGTGTCTACATAAAGATGCCTGAAATTTAGAGAAATACTTCAACCCAAATTCATTTAGATTCACATTTCTTTCATCTTCTCCCTCATAAGATCCCACAGTTGACATTTATATGGAATTCATCTTTTTTTAAACTCTAATCTCTTCTGATACATACATGAGAATGTTTAAGTAGGAATACACATACCTGTTCTTTTCCTTATCCTTTATCTTATTTGTCAGCTGGGACACTATGTACAATGGTTGTAAAGGCTTAAATGTGTGAGTGTTGCATTCACCTTACCCTTGAGTCAGTGGAAGAACAAGCTTCCATGTTTGACAGAAGTATCAGTTTATGCTCTTCTTCCTCCCTGTTTCAAAAGAGCCCATCAAAATTTGCAGGTCACTTTCCTGATCCAGGTCACCATGTCACTCCAGTCCAGGTCACAGACAGCTATTCCAGCCATGGTGAGGGTGCATCGCGGGTACAAGCTGGTTAGACCAGAACTGCCTCAGAAGATATAAATGTCAAAAATGACTTGAAAAAGAAAGCAGACATTAAGGTAAGAAAATATGCTGATGCTACAAAGTTATTCAGACTTGCAGGACAAGGGCAGACTGTGAAGTATTACAAGGACCGAGCTACTGGGCAATACAATGATAGATGAAAGGCAATGTAGATATATGTAAAGTGATGCACATAAGGAAAAGCAGTTCCAGCTCTACTTATAAAATCGTCTCTGAGGTGTATTAGGATTTGAAAAGGTCCAGAGAAGGGCAAGAGGAATGATCCTTTTTTTTTTTTTTCTCAAATAGATTCTGCGCAAACAGCAACTGCATAGGCTGTAGCTCCTTAGCCTGGAAAAGAAACTTAGAAAGGATTTGGTAGAGCTTGGTGTAATTATGGGTGACATGAAGATTGACAGCTCACTTTCTTTGCCAAAACTGGGAACTGGAGCTACCATATGCATGCATAAAGGCCAGGTTCAGAAGAAACGAAAGAGGTGATTCTCCATGCGGCAGGCAATGGACCTGTGGGACAGCTTGCCAGAGGGCGTTGTGTGCAAAATTGACATATCAATAGGCAGCTGGACAAATACTTGCAAGAATCACCCTCTGGAGATTGCTAAATAGGGAAATCTCATCAAGATGAGGAAATCCTTGAGCTGAAAATAGTTTCAGTCTGCATATGCAAAGCAATACATGTGTTTGCTCTTCCTTGGATTTTCACCTGTGGATACTGATGGACACAAAATGCTCAGCTAGATGGAGTCTTGGCCTAAGCCAAAGCAGCTGTTTTTGCATTCAGCTAACTATGGCCTTGTGAGTAAGAATTTTCCCTTTTGCTGGTGTTTTGCAGTAGTTACTGTGCTGGCTGTCATACAAATATTTAGTCAAGAGATAGTCCTTTTCCCAAAAATCTTATCTTAGTGGCAAGATATAACCTGTGTAGGGGTAGAGGGGAAGAAGCTTAACCAAGGAACTAGTTCAGCAAGTTTTTCCGCACTCTGCCTTTACCATGTATAAATGTGTGAACAGGAGCCAGAAGATAATTAGGTGTTAAACTGTATCCATAGCTGTGTTTTGTTGAGGAGCTTTTAATGAATTTATAACTTCTACATTTTAAATTCATTCTTAAACATCCTTATAAAGAATTTCATACTTAAAGAAATTTGTTGATAAGTTTGAGAATGCACAGAGATGAAAAAGCACTCAACTAAAATCAAATATGATCACTTTCAGGAAATGCACCACCTCCAATTACCCAGTATGACTCTTTCTGTATTATTCTCAGGAACACCATATTCCAGCAGAAATAAACTATGGAAATATTTAAACAATGATGCTAAACTAAAAGTTTTCTAGTTAGATCAATGAGTATGTTTGTGATACAGTGTGTGCCAGATTATATATAATTTTATGTAATGAACAAGTTATGCAAAAATTTATGCCTGTGCTAGTATCCCTGTATGACTTCATGAACATCTGTGTAAGTTGATCTGTTTGCATATATTTAGGTATTATTTTTACACTGACAAAGAACGCACGTGTGAGCACTCACTTATGTCTTCTTACATATGGCAGAGCTATACCATTTTCTATTTTCTTTTCTTTCTCCAAAATTTAATTTACCTTCTGCTTCCTTCACGTATTATTATTTTTTTTTTTTTTAAGCAAAAAACTTTTTTGCTTTACAAGTCTTATAGGATTTTCATTCCAAGCCGTTTTGGGAAAAATAATCAGCCAAATCATTCCGTGCAATTTAAAACCTCCAATATCAAAATAAACATGAAAGAAACTGAATGGGGAAGGAAAACAGTACTGCAACTTTTGTCCTCTGATCAGCATTTTTGCTGTTCAAGACTTCCTGAGTGGTAAAATAGCTCAGCCACCCATGCAGTCAAGTCAGAGGGCAGAAAATTTTTATATTACTCAGATTTCCTCAAGGAGATGACCACACTGTGACCTCTTTGCATTCTGTAAAGCTCTGTGACTCAGAGATGTTATGATGCTTCTATTTGTAAGAGTTTCCCCAGTGAATATTCAGGCTTTCCTCTGTGACACTTTTCAACTCAAGGTGGGTAAAAGCGTGTTGCCAGATTTGGTAACCTAAGGTCATTCTTGGACTCTCAGTATTCACATCTGATTAGCTGTAATAGTTTATTTTGCTGTCCAAACTGTGCTTTACTTATGTAACTTGACGCACTTGAGTAGCCCCACTCATTTCAAGCTCTGATGTAAACGAATGACTCTGGTTACAGAATCATCCCATCTGTTTTTTTCTAGTACAAGGCTGGTAAGCCTTTTTTAATTAATCTCAAAAAAAAAAATAAAATCTTTTAAGGCTTGTAAACCAGAAACATGCTCCTGTTACAGAAAAAAAAGAGGGAGAAAAAGCTACATGGCTGGGTTATAGACTGCAGATATATTGAAAAAAATAAACAAACAATGAAGTAGGTGTGCAAATAATTGACATTAAATTTATTCACATTTCCAGGACTAAGGATTAAAGCCTCCTAGGATTAAAATAATAAATAAACAAATGTAAATGTGATTTTCAAGATGAGTTTTCATTGTGACAAGTGCTGTAAGCTAAAATGAACATTTTTTCAGTATTGTCCTGATGTACTTCATTCTGTTGCCTTCTATTTTCATACATTTGTTACTTAACAAACATATTTATACATATCAAAGAGAACATTTAGAAATATACAGCAGATTTTTCTTATAATCTAAATGCATCTAAACTGTAGGTAGCAGAAGAAACCATTCCCACAGTTTAAGAAGCAGGACAACTAATACAGCTTTTACAACTTGATGCCATATATAAAAGTGATTATGAAGTAGTTTATGAGGAAATGGAATTAGGTACTGTACACAGTATATGAATAAATTGAGAAATACTTGATCAATCAGGTTATTGTGACACTTTTTTCCACTTTTGAACGGCTGTTTTACCACTGATTGCATTGTAGCTTGGCACAGTGAGCTGGTGAGGAGTACAAGAAGCACTCAATATATGTAGAAAAACAGCTGAGAGAAGAAGTGTAAGAAGTAACCTGAGTGTCTCCCATAACTCGCATGTCCTGAAAGCTGTGATCAGGTGAGAGACAGGTAATCTCATATCCTTGTTCTCCTGTGTAATGTAAAAGTTACAGCAATTTGCTTGCCTGTGTGGAGACATCTAGTGCAATTTTATGCAA
Organism: Psittacus erithacus; assembly: GCA_009867235.2. Lineage (NCBI taxonomy): Eukaryota > Metazoa > Chordata > Aves > Psittaciformes > Psittacidae > Psittacus > Psittacus erithacus. Next base: position 10,385 of record WYDI02001203.1, read on the forward strand.
CTTAGGGTACGCAGGACATGCGCATGCATGTACGCATGTGTGTGCGTGCATGGCACAGGACCTAGGAGAGATTCACAGCTTTCTGGAGAAGCCTTTGGAGGTCATATAGGGTACTGGGCTTTTCTAACACCACCCTATGAATCCCCCCTCATGTATGTGCTAAAGGCTCATCATCCAGTCTCCTATCACTGTTTGTTGCCTCTCCTGACCCAGATGACTTAGTCTAGATGAATTTTCTCTTTTTCCATTGAAGAAACCTTGATGATTAAATGGAGTCCCTGACATGGCTAAAGGTAGGGAATGTCAATCCTGCTCCCTCAAAAAGAGTTACCAAATCTATAGAATAGTTTGTATCTATGCAATACAGCTCAGCCATCGGACATCCCACTGGACTACAGTTGTACCAGTATTTTGATTGCTTGAACAGACAAAGGACAACCATGAACTCCTGTGGTATTTTTGTGGCTGTCACAGGTAATCTACAAACCTTGAAAGAGGAGAGGATCCTGTCCTGACACCATCTTTCTGGGGCTGCCCAAAAGTAGTTCGGACAGCTTTCTAAAGTTAAGTATCAAAACTGATTGTTTAGGTACTTAAACAGGTATGGATTTTCAGGTTTAATAAATGCAGTCATGCCCCAGTTTATTACCGATGAATGTGGCTAAAAAATACCTGGGGACTCAAAAAAGGGAGGGCAGTAGTTTGTAAAATGATGTTAGGATTAGCATCTTACACAGACTGAAGTCTGCAAGAAAAGAGAATGTTTTCCAGTCAGCTTTGATGGTGGAGCAGAGAAAGAAAATGCTACTCAACATTTCCTGAGAGGAGAATCACACATTCTGCTGAATTCTCTTTTATCTCTGGCTGGTTGAATTATCCATTGCAAATAGTGTTTGTTGCTAATTTGGACATTTTGCAGCTCATGAATCATTCTGGAAACAATCCTGATTTCTACTAACACATTTGTTATTTGTAAGTATTCACTGAACAGTTTTATGTGAACAGATTTCAGTCTATTTTTTTGTTCACAAATCATGAGTGTCATCTATTCACTATTTGAAGTGTTTGACTGGTCAACCAAATCACACACTATTGTCTGTGTTCCCTGATTGGGTAACTAAAACTTATAAATACAAGTATAATGAATAGCAAATGATGAATAGCAAATAGGGTATAACAAATATTGGATCATCAGAAATTTCATACAAGAAATACATAATTCATGTAACTTTTAGGACTCAAATAATTCTCTCAATACCTGGCAGCTTGAGAAGATCCTGGAACTATGAGTAATATATGTTAGAAATATCAGCAATTATAGTCTCCATTTTATTAGCATAGCATTCAAGAATCAGGACTTCTGTCGGTAAAGACATGTTGAACATACTGGCAGGAATGCATTTATGAATGTGTAGATATGATTCATTATTATTTTCTATGAATGTTTTAAATATATTGTTGAAGTACAAATATATGAGCCTAGTACATGATGCTCTTCAACTGATAACAAAACATGACTTCTTTGTATATGCTGAAATGGTATAAAGGAAATGAGCAGGGACAGGGAATGTGTTTTACACTGAGATTTGATGAGGCAGGAGAAAACAGTTCCAGGCTGCAGGAGCTTCATTAAAGAACATTTTCAACTAACAACCTGTTTTAATATTGTTTCTAAATTCTTGTTTTCTTTCTGACTTGAGTTTTATTTATAATGTCTTGATTATTTTTAAGTAAAATATTAAAAATGTCTGGATTGCAGTTCATTTCTTCTATATGTCTTTGGACATGCAGTTGTTGCATATTTATAAATACACCCTGACACAGTGAGATTTAATAGCTAACTGATTATTAATGCTACCAGTATTTTTGTTTTGAAGAAAATTTAGTTATACAAAAAAATGCCAAAAACAACCAAGGGTAGAGATTCTTGGACAAAAGCAGATTAGGCAAAGACAAGGAGGGACTTGCATTTACAAGCATTTGAGCGCATCCGGTGATCAGCCAACCTGATCATCTAACCTGTTTCCTAATGGGATCAGTCAGCAGAAAAAGTCAGGACATAGTGTCACTGGTATTTGCAAAGGCCAAGAAACAAGATCTATGGGAGATGTAGACTTACGCTTTTCAACTTTTTTCACTTAATTTTCTCTTTATTGCAACATTAATTTTTATGCAGAATAAGGATAATGACACCCCAAAACCAAAAGGTTCCAGTGAGCCAAGACACGCCAAGTCCAGCCCACACATGTAGCAGATATGAAAATAGGCTTTGGAACGTCAAGTGATAGCTCAGACCAGTGCAATTCTGGAAAGATTTGAAGGGAAGAGGAGAACACATTGGAAAGGGAAACTGCAATGGATAGTCTGAGCAAACTTGGTGTCCTCTCTTGAGATTACCAGAAGGTGAGTGAAAGGATCTCTCTCTGTTAAATATAACTGGGTGTTGTATATGTAATGTAGATATAAACAAAACTGCAGTCTGCAATTACAATCCCTCATCCAATGTTTGGGTCCTCGTTTGCCTTTGGTCAGATCCAATCTTGTGTGAGAGTAAAAATATTTTCTCTAATTATATGAATGGAAGGCATGGAGCCTGACTAAATAGACAAACATCTTTTTTAAAAAATTTTATGCATAAATATGAAGTACAGTACTGCTGTCATGATCTGTTGATTAGTTTAAGACTATCAGTTAAAAGCATTGTATGAGATCAAAGTTGCATGGTTGTTAACCCTTTTGGCACAACGACTTAGCCGTATGCCAGTACCACTGCTTTCTGCTTCAAGGGGAAAGGGAAGAAAAACTTCTTGTGTATGTTCTTTCATAAATCAAAATCCCCAGCCTTTCTTTCTACTGAGTTTCTTGACAAAACAATATTTTGTCCATTTTCTTTGGCTGTACCCATGAGTATTTCTCTCACACTGATGGCTTTATATTCATTTTTTCTGCTGCAGTACCTGTCCATAGCTTGTCATGCCAGCCTTATATCCCTGCAGTTATAACCAGTCAACCTCTCAGGCCACAGGTAGCAGCTTTTGATCCACTGCCTTGGGCAATGGCTTCTGTTATTCCTAGGAATCTCACTAAATGTAGTTTAATTACTTCTTTCCTTAAGGCTGAATGATGGTTGTTTAGCATGACCATTGCTTAAGCCAGTTCAATAATTGTCTGGAGACCTGAGAGTCACTTGAGAGCAGTCACTCATTTTTTCCAGTATAACAATATTATTATTTCCTGGCCTTGCCATATGGGCTACATAGGAGTGGGACACATAGCCAATTAACTGAGATAAAGGTTTAACTTAAAGCAATAACGATAGTGCATTTAGTGCACTTTGGAGCCATGGTTATCGTTACTGAATTATAAATATTAATAACAGTTAAACACATTGTCAATTGTGCAGCCATTAAACATCTGCTACCTCTGCTATATGGTGCTTTTTAGCTGGAGTGAAGTCTCTGCTTTGGGGCATATTCCACTGCACTGACATTTGTGACTTAATGTAACCCAAAGTTCTGCTGTCTCTGTAATGGCATTTTGACTTCAATAAAGCTAATATAACACATATACTTCTCAGAAGTGTCTGTTTTTCCGGACATTTGATAAAGACTGTTGTTATCAGTGAATGTAGAAATGGGAGACAGGATACACTGATGCTTGCTTTACAGGTTCAGGGCTTCAGGCACAAGGGCTCTGCAACATGGTTAGGCCTTGAAACTCCCTCACTAGTGCTGCACAAGAATGCAATGCTTACCTTTTCCTCATCAATACACTGTGGTACCACGCAGAAATTATGTACCTCAATGTGGCCAACAAATTAATTCCTTTCAAGAAAACAATAATTATCTAATTTTTATCTAATAACATGTTGGAGTCTTCTCCCAAGATCTGATTTTCTTGATAACCACTAAGAAGTCCTGATCAAAAATATTCTGAGAGGGATAATTTATTTATAATCTTTTCCTCAGGAGTGAAGACTATAGCTATTTTGTTCAGAACTCTGAGCACATAAACGAATATGTAACTGCGCATAACACTTAGCAAGCCAAACAGCAAGAAACTTTATTCTAGCAGGCTTTAGTATTTATAGGTTTAATTTGGTGCTTTTGTTACAGGTAAATGTACCTTGACAATATGTCAGAGAAAGAAAGAAAAAAATTTCATCTGCCAGATCTTTGTCCCAGAATTACTTTGCTCCAAATCTAAGGCCCAGTGGGGAAGAAGTGATTAACTCTCAAGATCATTTAAGCATCAAACAATACTTCTGGTAAGAAAAAGCCCTCTCAGAAGGAGCAACCAATGACATCATTATTCTCAAAGCTGGTGTAAACAGAATTTTGTCAAAGCAGAAAGAAAGAAAACAAGAAAAGAAAGGAGGTTGGAAGAAGAATGTGGAAAGCATAGAATGTTAATATCTACATTCTTCCTAATTTCATAGGAGGCAGAGTACCAACCAGGCTTCGGCCCGTAGGGAAGACATTACGTGAACAGGTACTGTGTTGGATTGGTTTCAGATCCAGAAAGAACAGTCTATTCTGTTGACCTAGTAAAAAATTAAGAGTTAACTCTGCCTAAAAGGAAGATGCTCTCCTATAGCAAGTTCTTTAATTTGGCAGATGAAGTCATAGTACAAACAAAACAGAGGCCAGGAAATGTTAGCTAGAGGTGAAACACATTTTTAATGTGCAATGGAAACAGCTACTGTAATGACTACCAACTACCAGAAAACTACCTCCAAAATCTTTATTAAAAAAATTTAAGTGACCATGCAATATTTTTACACTAAGGACTAAGGGAAGATTTGTTGATTTGAATTTAAACTCAGACTTGTTTTGGAGGTAGCTTTGAATCCCTGTAACTCAGTTCTGCTACAAGCATTACATCTTTAGTGAATCTCCAAGGCCTTTCAGAGGTGAAAATATTTACAAATCTCTAATATTTTTGTTCTTGATTTACGTCAAATTCCTATGTGGTTAGTTCCCATGTATATTAAACAAAAAAAAAAAGGCTAGAATTTAATATGCAATATTCATTCAGAGTATAATCAAATAAATGGCATTAACTATACAGATGAATTTAGCCATTATAGGATTAAGGATAAAAACATGTTTAGCAGAAGCAATGAAAAGGCAATTTAATGTATTAAAGGCCAACTAACAATGTGACATAAATAAAACAGGGACAAAAGTAGACCCCAGAAGAAGCAGAAAGTGGATATTAAGTAAACTGTCTGGTTAAACAAGATTATCACTATGCAATAGCACTATACATTGCCAAGTTAGAGCTCAGTTGAAGGTGTCACAGTGTAAATGTCAGGTCTAAAAAAAATGTGGTCTAATTTGGAAATCCATCTCAGTGGTGTTAAGTAATTTTACAGAAAAGTGATGGAGAGTTCTCTGGATACCACCCAGAGAAGGGTAAGCATTCACAATACTTCAGTGGAGGTAGGTGCCACAGGAATATTAGCTTAGACTTTGAGTGTTAAAGTATGTTTGGTTGCTTTTTACAGTGATTTCTGTTTAGGACACAAGGACTAAGATCACTTACTCTGTATGAATTTTAATTTTGCAGTGGATCCTTAATAAAAAAAAAAAAGTAAAGGAAAATGAGTGAAGGATTCCATCTCCAGAATCTTTTATGAAAATGTTTTCCTCTGTAGCTGCATTCATAAATACTGCAGGAATAGTCTTCTTCACAGCCTGCTGACATGCCTATCTTCTGCACTTGGCCAGTAAGTTTTCCCTTCCTTCCTTCCTTCCTTCCTTCCTTCCTTCCTTCCTTCCTTCCTTCCTTCCTTCCTTCCTTCCTTCCTTC
>WYDI02001203.1:16902-27332 GCA_009867235.2 Psittacus erithacus
TCCCTCCCTCCCTCTCTTCCTTTCTTCTTCCCTCCCTCCCTCCTTCCCTCCCTCCTGCCCTTCTGCCCTTCCAGTTCCCTGCCTGTCTCCCTTTCCCACTCTCTCCCACCCCTAGTTTTTTGCCTTTTTTCCTCTTTTTTTTGAATACTGTTTTCATGGCAGGATGCCTCTCAAGCTTTTAGGGCAAGACAACTGGAAAGCAAAGATAAACACTTCTGTCACCATAAGTATGCTCACTACATCAGCTTCATATGGCATTTAATAAATTCACTTGGTTATCTTAAAATATATTTTATATCTTGGAAATGAGTACCTCACACACTCAGTAGGGCCAAAAGTGGGTTGGTCCCTTTTGTTGAAATGACTTATGGAATGCCTTTTTTTCAGTTATATAATTATTCATCTATAATAAATGATGTATATTTTCAAAACAATAATGTAGCTCACTACAAACACAGAAATCACAGATGGCTTATGTTAAATATTTTTTTTTATCATTATGCATGAGGTTTATATCAAAACTCGTCAGCTGTGTCAGAATTAGACTCAGGCAAAACTTTTAAGTTTTAGAATAACTTCTCATTATTCTGTTCACTAGTTTAGACATAGAATACTAAGGTAAGGAAAAAGTATTTTAATATTTGCTTGGCTGCTGTAAAATAGTTGGAAAAAGAGAGAAGTAGAAATGTATATTACAAGCTGCAGAACCGCATGACCATGTTATTCTGGTGACAGGAATTAGTATTACCTCTAATTAACAGTTTCCCTATCTTCCCTTACACTCCACCCAGCATCCTCTGCCCATCAAATCCTGGCTCTGTAACTTGAGAGTTTGGGGGTTTTTAATGCTATGGGCATAAAAAATAACAAAATATACTTTCATTTTCATTATTAAAATTTTGTTCCATAAAATTGCCTTCATTAATTGCCTCTTGTTTACACATCAAGGTTGTATTGGAAAGCCATTTGCTTTACTTAAGAAAGTACGACGTATGCAGTGTTGATTGTTCAGATACTATTTGCTTCAAAGTTCAATTTCAGCTGCGTTTTTATGCGACTGAATACAGTACTCCAATCCTCTGTCCTGGTCACCATAAGTTTATGAACATTTTGCAGTGAGGTTTTAGTTAACCCTGAGGCTGTCAAACAGTATTTAAGATGAAACACATCTGATCAACACTGATCATTTGCATACTTACAAAGAAGAAAAGGGACTGGGCTAGGGAATGAAAAACAACAACAACAAAAGTAAAATAATTACAAACTACTTCTTTCCCACACAGTAAGAACTAGATGTCAACTGATCAGTTCTTTATGCCTGCATAGACTTTTAAAGTGATTTTTTTTTTTCAACAGCTATCCCCATCAGAATATGTTTTACAGTTGTAAATCAGTGCCAATGAATTACATTTTGCTCAGGGCACTGTGTACATTTGCAATATGGCTATTAATGCAGGGAAAATAAACAAGGAAAAGATGTTTAACATGACATAAGATCTGACTTAAGTGATACAGTATAAACGAATGTCAAGAAAGCAACAAGAAAGCCCCAGGATCTAGCCAATATATAGTTGTTCGGAAAAACATTTCACCAATGTCTTAGAATATGTTATTTTTTCATTCTGTTTTCTGTCCTTCCAAGTGAAGGAAACACAGATTCAGTTAGAAAAAAAGAAAGGAAAAAGAAACACACCACTTCAAGCGACAATATTGCATAAAAGATAATTTCTATATCAGAGAGTCAGGGTAATAGCAGTGATTAACAGAAGAGAATGCATGACCAAAGAAAAGCAAGACTTCGTTCTAACAAGCAATTGTTGAAGACAAGAAGCATGAAAAGCCCATTGCCATGGCTCTGAATGTGTTGTTGTTTCTTTCTGACCTCCCCTTGTCCAGTCAAGATGAATAAAAGCCTTACTTTGTTATTTACTAGCTTTTAAGCATACGGTTTTTGACAGTCTTCATTATTCTTTAATAAGTTTCTTTTGTAGTGGAACTCACCCTTTGGAAACTCATTTAAGGAACTGAATGTCTCATCTAGAGCAGGTTCATTTTAATTCATTTAAATATGTAAAGGTATTCTGTTTTGCTTCGTGGTTTTGTTTTTTTTTTTTTAAATACCTGTGGGCTTGCAGGCAGAGAGGTATACAGCCTTATCTCTGAGTGAAAAGTCAGCTTTCAGTTGTCTGCAAACTTTTCCTTGTTCAAATTAGGGCATCTCAATGCGAAAGCTTGTTAAAGTTTCATGTTATAAGGGATGGGTTTGCCTTGGTAGATTAATTTTACCAGCAGGAAAATCTACTTCTGTTTTTCTTAATGCCAAGTTTTAAAGCCTGTTTACTTTGTGGGTGGTGAGATTTCGAGAGGAAGCAGGGTAGCCACAGGCATGGGATTAGAGCTTCGTCCTTATGCACATGAGCAGGTGTGTGGGTGTGAGAGAAAAGAAGGTGCAAGGGCTCTATCCTTCCTTCTTGCACCCAAATAACTCTCCTTAACGTTCTGGGGCTCTGTGCATGTTTGTGACTGAACACCCTGAGCTGTTGTGCTTGCCCTCCATTTCAACAGGGCTGGGAAGCTTGAAAAACTTGCCACGTGTTCCTGGTTTATGAATGAGAGGAGATGGAGGAAGCCATGTGCACAGGTAGGAGCCTTACAGCCACTCTAAGAAGGCCTTCACAAAGCCAATAGGAAATTCCACCATGCAAGACCTTGACTGCAGAGCAGGGCAGTGAGGTTCCCACACAGCAAGACCAGCGCTTGCAGAAGAACAGCTGTTCAAAGGTCCAGAAGCCAAATGGTTTCCCGAAAGGCCAACACTGCAGTTGACCCCAGACAGTGAACTACTGCTTTTCCCATGCACACCTATTTGGAAAGAGCTGTTGAATTAAAATGAGCTTTTGTACATGTTGATGTTAATGGTTAGTGTAATAAAAGACAACAGCATTTACGACAATGAGCTCTGTGGAACTACGGAGTGAGAGTATGTGGGCTTCTCCTCAGTGGGTTTTCATATAGGTGTAATGATCAAAGGAAACAACTTAATGTATGAAATTTTGCAGGCCTAGTCAACCCTTGACACAGCCAAGTGAATCCCATAGACACTGACAGGAATACCTGCACCTTCACATGACACAGACAAAACTGGCTTTTGTTTGGACCTCAATTTTGCAGTTTTAACTATGTAATACAGTGTGGACTTGCTCCAGGCATATATTCAGGCAACACTTTAAAGGTGGTATAGGTCCTGCAGACATACCTGGACAAAATTTTAAATGCACTGTAGTGTCTTCACTACACTACACTACGCAGACGTCCTGTGCTGCTGCTGCTGCAGCCACTGTGCCTGCTGCCCTCAGCCTGACTAGTCTAGAGGCACTTGGCATGCCTCTAAGGTGTGGTGCAGCATGGAAACTCTCAGAGATATTCCTTCAAACCATAATACCTTACTTTTACCTTGTTCTAAGATTACCAGAGACACACACCAGGTACTTTTTAGAGTGACTGGCTTGACAGTTTAATGATTCCTATTTGGGGCTTCTGACCACTATCAAATTTGAAATCATGAGCCTGCGTATTGATATTTCTACCCATGACACTCAGGAAGAAGACAGAGACTCTTTCCTAGCTCTGAAGATGCAGTGGCAGCAAGAAATAAGGCCAGGTGACCTGTGATGCCCAGTAGACTATTTGCTGTAAGATTCGTTTTACAGCTTTGGCAAGAAAAAAAGCCAGAGTCAGAATATATGCTTTACTGTTTGGCTTAGATCACAATTTTCTGCTGTTTGCCAAATAGGACCAAGTTGGAATATCTGAGAGTAGAACTTGCCTTCTGGTTGCCTTTGCACAGCCTGTAACCACATAACTATATTGCTTTTGCACGCAGTTCTCTCTAATTGGCTTTCTCAAGAAACAGTTTCTTTCAAAAAATATTGATTCAGGAGTATAGGAAGGACAGCAGAGAACCTGTTCAGCATAACCTTCTCTACCAGCCTGCGCCATTAGCCATACCACTGTTCACAGACTGTCCTTCTCAGCTCTTCCATCTTCCTCTACTTGGTCTAACTTCAGCCCCTGCACCTGCTACTGCAGGATATTGCCATCTATGGCTTTCCAACGCTTTATACTCTGATGAATAGTTGGCTTCTTGTTGCTTCGATAAAGTCCCCCACTGTTGCTGAATTTTCTCTCCAAGTCTAGAACAGAAGGGGCCTTTATTTACCTTCACGGGCTCTGCAGATTAAAGCTGCAGACAGTCAGGTGCCCAGACTCCTCATGCTGATTTCTGTATTTGGTTTCATGACCTCTGGCTTGACCAAGGAGAATTTCTGCTGAAGGTGCTCAGATCAGTAAAGCATGATGTTCTGAGCTGACTACAATATTAAGAGATGCTGCAGGAAAACAAACTATCCTGTGTCTTATATAGATATAATTTACAAACTCTCTCAGTAAAGTCCCATACTGACAAAGTAAAATGAACATACTTTAAAGCAATAGAACCTTCCATAGCAACAAACTTTGAAATTCATCTAAAAAAATTATAAAAATTAAAAACACACAACAAAAGCCCTTTCCTCTTGAAACAATCCACAGCTTAATTACTGTCAGTCCTTCTTTTTTCTGGTGAACTTGCAGGTTGCTGTGCTAATACTGCACAGCATTCCTTTAAGGCTTAAGCACATACTTTTTTAGAAGCTGATTACAATTTTTTTCATTAGAAGAGCTTAAGCCCTTTTATGATATGTTAAGGGATCACGTTTCATGAATTCGGTTTTCAGGCCAAATAAAGTCAGACATCCTAGTACCACAAAGTTTAATGAGTGAACTTTTGCCTCACTAAGGCCTGGAAGATAAGAAGAGATTAATACTTTAAAATACAGGCAAACCTTTGCTTCAACATGCAAATGTATTTGTTCAGACTGTAAATTAAATTCAATTAAGTTCAGAGACTAGTATCTTAAGCCTTTTGCTAACAATAGTTGTGAGTTTCAACTCATTAAACTCAGTACTTTTAAGAAAAGAGAATCTGCCAGGAAACTGTCCATTACATGGGCTGGTTATCTTGTTTCCATTTAAGCATCACTAAAATTTTGAGACCTGCCTCCAAGATACACCACAGAATTAAAAAAAAAAAAAAAAAAGAAGAGAAAATCAATGGTCTTTTTGCCAACCACTGCAAAAGAAGATGAACTGCAGGAAGGAATTTATATTTGCTGGGAGTGTAAAACCTATAGCTGTACATCCAACAGTGTCCTTATTCAGCACCTCGGTGACTGCTGTGCTCAGGAGTCAGTTACTTGTGATGCTGTCCACCTTGACAGATGCCCTGGGACTAGCTGATCCCTCTCTGGTTAACAGCACATCCCTGCTCAAAACAGAAAGCCCACTGAAAAAAACTAAACCTCTCAGCAATTTAAGGCCAAATAAATGCTCCCTTTTTGTGATAACTAGTCTGGTGAGAACTTCAAGGCTTGCTGTGGGTATCCTCTGACCTAAAACATGAAAGAAAGTATGCCAGGAAGCAGAAAAAGAAAAGGGGGAACCAGGGTCAAACTGAAACTCTGATATGGGGCATGAGAAATATGATTGAGGCAAATGTAGTCAAAACATCATGAAGAAGGTACAGGGGAGTCTAGAAGAACGTATGAAATGGGAGCTTGCATGTTCCCTAACCAAGGGAGAAACAGTATAAAGAGGAAGGAAACTGAATCTTTATGAGATCTCTGGCATGAAGGAGCAAGAAGGAGGCAATGCAGGCAACTGGAGAAATAAAAATCAACAGGAGGTTGACACCTCAGGAGAGAGACAGGGAAGATTGCAGCCTCTGGAGACTAAGCCAAGAACAAGAAGCTGCAAAATGTACAACCAAGTGTTTTTATGGAGGGACTATCTAGTGTTGGCACAAGACAGCAAGTGTTAACACTGGAAGACAGAAGAAGTGCTCAGTGTGTGACAGTGAAGAAGTCCCACGCAGCCCTGTGAAAGTATGTCTAAGCTGCATAAAACCAAGGAGCTCGCTTCGAGCTAGTTAGCCAAGCCTCAGAAGCAGTCTGTGCATGTTAACATTACTTTAATTAAACAGGGCTAAACCTCTAATTTGTTGGAGGTATCTGTAAACTGCACTTTGCAGGGTTAAGCAGACTCAGTGTATCTTTGTTAGAAGGAGTCACTCCAGAGACAGCAAAACAGGTCAGTCCCTTACAAACCCATTTAAACCCTTAATTTTCCTACTGTGTGTCCTTGGTCAATGACTATGAACACCAGAGCAATAGGCACTGAGCAGAGGCTGCCAACAAGCCGAACACACTGAATAACTGCCCCCTCTTAATTACTGCCAAAGCTAACAACCATGGCTATGTTCATACCAGGTGGTCTCCCTTTAAGAAAACACTCTTTCACTTACCTTCTCCTTTTCTTAAAAAGCATTTTGTTGTGTAATACAAAAAAATTGCCCAAATGCACACTGACGATTTGCAGCAGACAAAAAGTGCTGCTTGCACGGTTTTTCTGTGTTTCTGCTCTAAACTTTCTGCTGGGTTTGAACTCCTGCCAGCATTTTAGCATAGCAACTTGCTTTCTTCATGACATTCAGCAAGTGGTTTTGCCTCCTGAAAGGCTTGGGCTGCAACCCAAGGAGAATTTTACATTATGAAAGAATGGAAAGTCAGTTACAGCAGAAGTAGCAAAAGCTACACACCTTCTTCTCTCTGACCACAGACTAACCCAGCACACTGTGTCTACAGTCTGGGTACATGATATTATGATTGCGATCATGTGGGACGCAACTGTTCTAGCAGGAAGAGGAACATATCTTGTTCTATAGAGCAGAGGCTACTCACAGGGCTCCTGTGGGCTTGCTGCTACATGCATGGTTTTAACATGCTCATGTTTACGTGGCTGACTTTGCACACATTGTAGAGTAGAATAATGCAAGTAGAAACCAGACATCCCTGAAAAATTGGGAAGCCAGACAGGCACATCTTCCTCTGTAGCAGTCCAGCCTGCTTGCTCCTGGCTGCCCTCTTTTCAAATCATCATCACATGATGAGGAGGGAACATTTTCCCAGGGGAAGAGGAAGGTGTGGGGCAGGCCATAACCTAGATAAATTATGCTAGCAACCTGCACATGGCTTTCAGAGTGTAGGTTAAACAATTCTGATTTGTACAAGTGCTGTGAGAGCCAAACCCCACTGAAACCAACAGAAAGCTTTCCATTTGCCTTAGTGAACATTGGATCAAGCTTTTAAATTATAGACAGGCAACAGTGCAAATAAGAAACCTCTGTGCATTGTTGGCGCAGTGACTGTGAATAGTACCATTTGAATAGAAACAACCCCAAAGTATGCTGAAGCTCCATCACTGCTGCTGCACAGTGATTGGCTTTTATTCATTCCCTACTCAGTGGAGCTACTCTATACCAGTGGGAAAATCTGTCCTATGCTCTCTAATCAGGGAGGTTTCAGTCTAGGTGCTTTTAGCATTGGGCACAGGATTCTCACCATGAAGCTTATACCAGCTGTCAAGATGCAAAGTAACTTTAGGTGGTTGTGCCAGCATGCAGAATAAAGGAAAGCATCCTTATAACTTAGGCTGGACAAACCTGAAATGACTGTTCCTGAGCCAGAACGACAGATTCCTCTTCCCACAGTCGGTTTCCTGTCTCCTAGATGAAATGTGGTACCGTTAGCACGGAGGAATGAAACTCCTTCAGTGCACATTTTGCATATGACTCTTGCTGCTGCATTGCGTTAGGCAAGTTATTATTCTTTACTTCTTAATCATCAGCTAGTGACAAGTTAGTGATGGTTTTAGGGCCACAACTTGTTGGGGATGGCATGTTAATTTATGGGGAGTTTTTAGTTTATATATTTTTTTTTAAATTGAAGCCACTTTTTGCTAGGCAGTAGGTCTTGTAAATTGACAAAAGCAATGAGAAATGGAATAATAATAATAATAATAACAGAATGCTGGCTTAAAGAAAAGCAGTGCTGTACATCAACAATAATGATGAAGACTAGAAAAGGACACCCTCTTCTGGTGCATTATTCTGTGTTAGAAAACATCATCACAGCTGGGGAACTTGTCCTAAAAGCTTTAGTCTTTCATATGTGAACCCATTACGCCAAACAAGCCCCTACAATCAACATAACTTGACAAATTTACCTTGGAGAGATCAAGTCTACATTGGCAGTAAACAAGACACCTGCACTTCAGTGCTCTGCCAACTTCTTTCTTGTGCTTTTAAATGCACATGCAGGCCACAGACACCATGTTTCAGGTTTGTTCACAGACTTGTTTCAGGTGTATGCCTTGAGTCTTTCTTTTTCAACCAGGCATTCACAGCTGTGGGCAGGCAAGTGAAAGCCTGAAGTCTCAGTCTTCAAGGACTTGAAGGACTACTTTCAAGTCTTGCTGTACATTGGGTACAGCAAGATAGAGAGTCTAGGCTTCTACTTCTTTTGGCAATTTCCAAAGACTAATTCCCAACACTTTCTTGCCCATGCTTATCTGCCTCCATAAAAGCTAACATTAACCTGTTTTAAATAAATAAAATAAAAAAGCCATCCATCTTAACAGTCTGTTCCTTCCCTTATGTTCACTGTGTAAGAGCAAAATTGCAAGCTTCACCCAAGGCCTATGACAATAAACCTCAAGAAGGGCAGGACCTTCCATTATGAATAGAAAGATGGCTTTAATTTAAGAAAAATCAATACATTATTTTCAATCATTAGAATCTCTTGCCAGTTGCAAAATCAATCCTTTTCTTATTAAAGTGCTTAGAGACCCAGTAAAATACCCCGTGACATAGAATCCCCATTATGAAAGAGCTGGACTATTCTCTCCGGAAGTCAGCAACTTGCATTATAATCACAGATTTTGCATAGTAAATGACAGTCTGAGTTTTAACTCCTGGAATTCTTTTTGAAGGAGAGTAGTGGACTTGTAACTTGGATCACCTTCAGAAAGACTGGAAGTATGGGCAGTTGTATACAGGGAAAATTGGACCTTGGGTATATGATTAAGATGTTCTTAGTCCATAACAGAAAGTCATTTAATGCCTGTTGGCAAAAGCTATCATAACAAAGAAACCAGATTCTTCAGGGGGAGTAGGACAACCTGACCAGATTTGCTCTGACCAGACACACATAGTGATGAAAAAGAAAGGTAGGAAGTGAAATAAAATGTCAGGAATTTGGTTTCCACCAGAGTTGTGTTTTATTCTTATCTCTACTGAAAATGACTATTCTCTTTAGTTTTGAATAATTACTCTGCAAGTTAGATTAAATTTTCTTCTCCCCCTTGGTTTAATGTTGCAGCAGAGACAGAGTATATTATACACTGGCATAACACATGTCTTTTAGAAGAAAACCTGACAACATGAAATTCCCATAGGTGATATGCTCACAAAGCATTAGCGTAATCATGGTTGGGAGAGATCTTCACTCTTATAGAAACTCTTTATATCTGTCGGGGTCTTGTATGTAGACTGTTGCAAACACTATGGAAATGAAAAAAGAAACTAAGATGCAATAAAATTCTGTTAGTGATTGAGTAAAAACTGAGTTTGAAAATGAGAAATGAAATTCCTTCCACTAGAATAGATACATTTTTACTATGGTAACGCACAACTAAAAAAAGTATCAGAAGATAGAGGTGGAAATTAAAGGCTGGTGCCATGCTAGTATGGGACACTTTAAGGCCTTATTCAAATCCTTCTGAAGCCAGTGTTATGTCTAACAGGTCTAATAGTAATAATAGTAATAATGGTTGTTCTTCATAATTAAGTATGATTATGAGGCACAGGTTAATGCAGCTATTTAACCACCCAAGTATTTGCTTGTGTGAGAATAGATTCAACTGTGATGAGTAGCTATGGTTGTGCATGTTTGGTTTTGATGACTGGAAAGTGCTAATTGATTCTCCTTGAGATTTCTTCCTTGAGGCCTTTTTGGCCCCCATTTCATTAGGCATTTTGCCTCATAGGCTGAGTTGTATTGTCATACATCAGGTATCTTGATCTAAAGACTTTTTCCCTGCTTACTGAAAAAGTTCTTGCAAGCTTTAAGGGATGATTTCAGCATGCCCTTCAAAATGGAGTTTAACCATTCTTTTACCACATGTAAGCAAGGTCCTTCCAAGGATCAAGGACGCAATAGTTGCTACTGGAGGAAGAGGGCTAGGAAATGGAAGATTACTGGATCACTGGCAGATAAGTACTATGAAAACCTTTTTAAGATGTTGAACCATCAGGATCCATCTAGAGAAATAATCCTGGTATGAAATTAATGTCAAGATGAAAGCCATCCAGCTGGCCTTGGACATTGCTGAATGAAAAAAGTGGCTAGTACTTTATATTGACTCATGGATGGTGGCAAATGCCCTGTGGGGGTGGTTGCAGCAATGGAAGCAGAGCAACTGGCAACGCAGAGGTA
>WYDI02001206.1:0-24354 GCA_009867235.2 Psittacus erithacus
GCTGAAAGTTAGAAACACAGCGCTGCACCAGCCACTACGAAGGAGAAAAAATGACTGCTACTGCTGAACCCATGACACTCCTACCAGACTGATGTGTTTTGGAAGTATTTGTTCTTATGGTTCATTAGGCAATTGCATTCTTGTTGATTATGTCACTATTACATAGCAGCAGTTTTAGCTGCTAGGTAATCTTGAACTGCTTCCTTCTGCTGGTGAGAAGGCTGTTTTCAGCAAGTGCAAAGCAGACTATTAAGCACTTAGTAAACTTTATTAAGTGGCTTGTAAGCAATTATAGACTTCTAGCATCTGTGGGGTCAGGAAGGAGTTTGAAGGATTGTTCTTGTGGGTGTAGAAGCCTAAAGATGTAATTTTAATCTCATTTTAGATACTTAAAGTCTTTTGTAGATCTGAATATTAGCCTCCTAAGTACTTGGAACGCAGGTTATTAAAAGCAGTAATCTGAAGATTACTGTTATGAACCAGAATTATTTTTAAAGCACCATTTTCTTATGCTTCAAGGTGGCAATTATGCCTTTTTTGACACTTCAGCTAACAGGCATAATCAAGAACTTATTCCAACTGAAATATGTATTCAATGTTCCTCTGTTTTGTACTTGTTGCTCTTCAATGGCTGTTTTAATGAATGTCATATGCTAAGCAGTTAGTTCTATAGTAATGTACACCCTTTTGTCATAAATCAGCCAAAGTTCCATACTGCTTTTTCCCTACCCATTCTCAAACACTTATTTGATTTCCTACTTTTCCTTATAACACACAGTGGGGTGTTTAACATGAATTACGGGCTCAGTTTTGCAAAAAATAATTAAATAGAATAATTTCTGTTATTTAAAGAGGAGTTTGTACTTTCAGTGAATGTATGCCACCTAATCCAGAGCCCAGCAGCAGCTGCACTCTGCAAGATCTGTGTGACAGAGGAATTATTGATAAAAGTGTTCTCCAAGACATGGAGCACCTGAAAGGGCAGGTATCATGTCCTATGATGTGAGCAGTTCTCGAAAGTTGTTGTAAACCTTTTATAGAATAAAAAAGCTTGGTTCATGGTGCTAAGGGAGCTTGGGTTGGTAGAAAAGGGAGCAGTGACTGCTGCTGCTCTTAGTGGAAAGAACTAACTAGTCCTTTCTGTTCCTCCAGCCCCCATAATACCACTTCCAGTTCCAGATCCTTACGTGTAGTTGTCTCCATTGCCTTCTTTTTTACTTGCCCTCCAGTGGTTAATACTGCATGGAATATCAGATCAGTTGTCACTCCAGTAGATTTCTTACCAAATTACGGATGACTCAATGTGTACTTTTGATGTGCAGCAGATAATGTGTTCCCAGTATCTTCTAGTTCACCTGAATGTGGTCATCTGTACTTCAATTGTGTTGTTTTGGTTGTTCAGCTCCTCTTGTTTTACTATTATTTTTCTGCTCATATGTGTGCTTTTATCAATTTTCACATACTCTTCAACTTTTGAGGCTATGATCATAAAGAGGTCAGAGTGGTGATTACAAGTTGTAAAATGACCTTACCAGTAACAGTTAAGCATAAGTAATGTTCTGAAATTGCCTAAAGCAAAAACTGCCAATTCAGAGCTGATTGTAATGAATCAGGTTCTTCTATACAAAATAATGTGATCAATTTCTCATTTCACTGAATAAATAAGCTGGAAGATAGGGAACTGTCTATGACCTGCTGTTAACCTTTTTCCTCATTATTCATATCAAAACTATGACATGCATGTAACAAATCTCTGGTTCAATTTTAGCTAATTATTTGTTAGAAGTGAAGGCTCTGTGAAGTGTTGCTGATTGTACAAGTACCCAGGGACCTTATGACATCTAATGAAAATAATCCCAAAGAAGATACTCAGGTCTCTATGCTTTTTGTCTGGCTATCATTGTATCTAGAAATACTCCATTTCTAAGAAGCAAAATCTGTGTGTCTGTCAGTGCTGCTTCTCTCAGATGCAAGATACTGTTAAAGTTAATGATGTCAATTATTGTTGTAATGAGAGCACTGGAGAAAAAATCTTGGGGTATGCATTGGGATAAATTCTAAAATTGTGCGTATACGTAATGAATATTTATCATTTTAATGTCTGAATTGTTTCTTATGTAAAAAATAATTTTAGTTTACTGGCTACTTTTATTTTTGTGGCTAGCTAGCAAAAGCCACAAAAATATGCTAGTATGTGTTGAATACATTTAATGTCTTGAATACAATTAATTTCACATAAGATTTTTGGTGTGGCTTATTACTGATTTTTAAAGTCAGCCTGATTTGCAACACAGTTCTAATCAGAACTGCAAATGAAGGGCAACATTTAAAAATGTAGGAAACATTTAGAAATATAGGCATTTCTATAGAAATACAGAAATTAATAGCTTGAGTACTGTGTTGCCCATGGGCACAGGGTTTGCAGAACTGGGACTTAGTATACAGGATTTCTGCACCATAGTCCATCTCATAAGCAACAATTTTTCAACACAGTATCCCTAAGAAATTCCTGATACCCATCTTACAAGTGGGAAAGAGGAATCTGGTGAGGTTAAATACCTTGCCGCACTTTACATTAGAGATATGTGAATGCTTGGAAGTTTCTAACCTTAAAATATAAGACTATCATTCCCCTAGCTCAATGACTGAAATACACCTTGAGGATTGAACAATGTTCATATCATTAAGTAACTTTCAAGTTGTATTACTTCTGACTAAAGAAGCCCCTGGAGGCAGCATTTGCCCAAGAAGCACATAATGGCAAGAAAGAAATCATCAAGGAAGTGGAGAATGAGAATAGAAAGTCTGAATAAATAAAAACACAGGAGTGATCTTTTTGATGTTTAAAACCATAGCACTGTTGAGTGATCAGGAAGTGTATTGCTTTAAAAGGACAGAAAAAGAATCAAACTGAATCAATGTATTAAGATCTCACAGGGGAAAAAAAAAGACAAACCTCACAGATAAAGTGTCTGTCCTTACCAATGGAATAATATCAGAATTCAAACTAGCTTATAAAACTTGAATGGTTTCATCAAAAGTTCACAAATTTCTCTCTTCCTAGAAATCCAGCATGTATTATAAAATATAATGATGATATTATACAACTGTGAACTCTGATATCTCTGATATCCATAGTTACTACTAAAACTACTATTGACCTATTTTTAGAATTCTAATGAACGTCTTTAAATTAAACTGAATTTAAAATGGGTGTGACTATAATGGAACTGAAGTTTTCTGTGTTGTATGTGTAGGTGATAATTCTGTCCATAGTTACTTGTTGGATTTATAAAAAAGTGCATCCACTAATTTATTCAAGGTATAAAAAATAAAAGCAAAGTAGTGATGGCTTTCAGATGCAAAATAATTGGATGAACAAAGGAAATGACATGAAAATTACTAGCCAAAAATCTCTCCAAAATCTATAAATTCTAACCATTGACCAAAAGTGAGAACACATCACATTCAAGAAAATAATTGTCAAGATCAAGGTAGAAATAAGCTATAAGTGCTTTATTCTATGATTTTTTTTTTTTAAGTCAATAAGCAAATTCATGGGAAATAGGACAAAGTAAAGGGTTTCAGGCTGGAATTTCAAATTCCTCTTCAATGTCCTATTCAAGTGAAAATGTCAGAGTTCAAGAATTGGCAATCAGACTCCCCTAGTAAAGACAGTGTTTTCAGTTGAGATAGGATGGCTGCTGCTATCTCATGGGCAGCTACAGGTCTTCCTGGCAGTAAAATAATAATCTAGTAGGAAAATACTCTTCTTACATCCTGTGATGGAGAAAACTCTTAATATGTCCCCCTCTTTGTAATGATTTAAATTTTTGACTGGGCAAAGAGAAGATTTCAGTTTTCAAGAATACTATATGTCCAGCCTTTTGTATGGTACTTACCTGCATATCCTGACAGCCTGCCCTCTCACAGCTTTTTTTTCTCCTTTCCTGATTGTATTTTCTCACATCCTTCTATTCCACAGTACCAGTAAGGGTCATCATACCAGGAAGAGAATTGGTTCCCCCTTCTTCGTGTCCTTTCATATCTGTTGAAATGACAAATCCTCAAACTGGAGGATTGACTTGATTACATAGTCACTCTTTCAGGCCAGCAGATGCAAGCTTCTGAAGTGGGGAGAGGAAGGATGTCAGATATTGTTCACAGAAAGTCCTCTGGAGTTTTATATTTATGAAAGGTTTAAACATGGGTAATATTAGCTGTCAGTGATATGAAGCAGAGTGATGTGAAAGTGAAGTGAACCTTCTTAAGTAAGCTTGATGCTACTACAATATGCATTTTCAAAAAAAACTGGCAACAATGATAGTAGTAATCTTTGGAGGTAGCATCATAGATGAT
Organism: Psittacus erithacus; assembly: GCA_009867235.2. Lineage (NCBI taxonomy): Eukaryota > Metazoa > Chordata > Aves > Psittaciformes > Psittacidae > Psittacus > Psittacus erithacus. The sequence continues at coordinate 4,360 of WYDI02001206.1, forward strand.
GCCTCTAATGCCTGAAATGATCGACTGTTTGATTCCACCTTTTCTCTAATTCTGCACAGGTATGAATAACTTTACAAGCCTTGAGGTTAGTGGAGATTCAGGTCAATGAAGTTATAGCCTTGAAGGAATTTCTATAGCTTAACTAAGAAGCCCTCAGTACATGGGTTTGTCAAAAAAAGTGGTGGCAGACTCCTGGCTGCACCCAATGCCACCAGGCACAGCTAAAATGAAGTTAGTGAGAAGACAAATGAAGGCTGCTGTCTTTTCAGCTACGTTGGTCCGTGGTCTTCCTTGACCCTGGGGCTAGTGATTGCTGACTAGAATCTCAATGGCTATTTTCTAGCGACAATTTCAGTGTCTGAGCTCATTAATCAATTTCTATTCAGCAGAATCAGTTTGTGGAAAACTTGCAAAGGTTACTTAATCCAGAGGGAACATGTACTGTTAAACAAAAGACTTTTCAGCCACAGTATTAAAACAAAATTTCCCAAATATGTCTTGTATCACATTTTCCATGACCTTACTAATTAGGGATAGCAAAGAACAACTCAAGACTTTCACTACAACCAGATCATTCATCGTGATGTTAGGAAAATATAACCTCTGCCTGCTTTCCTTAAGAAAAGAAGTCTTTCTGTATCATTGCATCATAAAAAAATGCCACATCTCTTAACCCCTTGGTTCCAGCATGAAACAGCAAATGACAGACTGAAATAGTCAAAAATGAATACGAGAAACGTTTTTCTTTAACTTTACCAAGTAATATCAGTTATCATCCAGTCTGAGAACCAGATTTGAAAGCAATTTGTAGAAACCCTCAATCTGTTTAAGTCCTTGCAAGGTTAATCCTTACAAACACCTGGCACAGGGCTTGAGTGACTTAGAGGAATTCTCCAGACTTAGCAGCCTTACACAAGTGTGCACACGCACTGCGGCAGGACACCCAGGAGGGGAAAAGTTTTAGTGGTGGCATGTGAAAATAAGAGATGTTTTAATGTTGAAGAAGTTGGCTTGATGGTTTCAATATGAAAGAATAAAATACTGCCTTATTTCTTAAATATGGTAAAAATATTTTTAAAGCAAACTTTCAAATATTTGAGCTTAATCTTTGTTGCCCATTGTGTGGGAGATTATTAGCTGCCCATGGCAATATCCTGGCAAACTGCCTCCCCCAAGGAGGCACAATGCCAGCATTTGGTGTGATTCAAAAGCACAGTACAGTTAGTGGAATCATACTATGCTCATGTGCTCCATATTTTTTTTTTTAATTTTAAGTTTGGTTTTGTTTTTTTTTCTTTTAATATTTTCCATTATATTGTTTCCGCATGTTTTTTCCTGTGTTTGTAATGAAATAGTGCATAGAACTTCTCCTGCTAGGGATGATGATCTACTTTGTGATTTCTCTTGAGTGTTGGGCTTAATGGGGTAACTGTAGACAGTGTAGGAAACAATACAGCATCTTTGTGCTCTTACAAAATCAATCCAAGAAATGAGGTAGACACCACAGCCAACTTTTTTGATGTAGATGCAAACAAATACATATGAAGGCCAGTTTTGTCTTTAAATTTATTTTTCTTCCTGAAGAAAGAAATTGTTTCTTTCCTTTGCCTGATTTTTTTCTGGATTAAGGTTTTCCTGGAGCCTGATCAACTTCTCTCTCACATTGCTGCTCTGCAGATCACTTGGTCACAACATAACTGGTACAAAAACTACTGATAGAAATGAGAGAGAATATGGGTAGAGTTAGTCCTCAGCTTTGCCATCTCTATAAGATGACTGATCAGCACAGGTGGAATTGACATGAGTCATCCTGGGATCTGGATTCCATGGATTATCTCCATGGAAGATTTTCTGTTGCAAAGGTTAACACCTGCCAGAGAACATGTCAGGGTCCCTCTATCCAGTACAGAATGAAAGTGTGAGGAGGAGAAGGATGCTTCTGTACTATGAATCAGAATGACTTGTAGGAAGTGCTTAAACATTGAGATAACAGTGAGTTTACAGAGAAGTCCAAGCACAGATCTGTCTGTGAGCTACCCAAGAGAAGATTCCTGTTTGGAATTCGTAAAAACTTACAGTACATCCCTGTTCGATTTCCGTAAACATCTTCTTCTGTCAGCCATTTTTTTTTAGTTGTACGGTCATGGATGTTTGTCGTTGAAAATAGTTGTTTAGTGAATTTTTGAAAGAGGTTACTTGGTGGTAATCTTAAATACACTAAGCCAGGAAAGAATTTCTGTGCATGTAATTTCCTTCCACACTTTCACTTTTTACGGTGTCCTGATAGATTCTTTAAGAAGTAATAACAGTTAACCAATATAGAAATTGGCATATTATAGTCTAGAAAGATTCATTTTTCATGGCAAAGGAAGACTATTCTGCAGCTATTTGCACACATATGTGTGGATGAGTGAATTGTGTTCTGGAGGCATTAGCTGACAGGGTGGTTGTGACCCTTTCCCACAGGTTAGCAATGATCTTATTGCATCTGCATTGCTGAAGATATTGAAATGAGCTGACTGCGAGAGTTTCCTGGTTTAAATTCCTTAATTGTAAAGCAAAATCCTAACAGTTATATGTTACTTAATGACAAAAGGAAAAGGGAAGAACTGATTGAGAGGAACATAATAATTTTGATTTTTTTGCCACTGAGTTGATAAGTAGCAAGTACAGTCCATGGCTGCACCTGTGACATCTCTAGAAAGATCCTGTTCGTGATGTTTATGCAATTTCCTGTTAATGATAACAGTTCGATTTTCTTACATCTAGTTCTTGCCTTATTTTCAGCAAAGTGGAGTTGATACAGTGGGTGGTGAAAATGGAACTTTACCTGTTCTTAGACCAAGATTTTACTGTAAGCATACAGATTGGAGCTAGGTAATTGAGCAGTAATTGGTGGAATTACAATTCCACCCAAGGTCCTTGTGTATCAGTGTATGTTTAAAGCAGTCTAATATCCTTCAAAATATTCTAGATCTGCTTTTGCTGGTTGTGACTGTGGGGAATCAAGGCCTTGGGTTCCCTCTGCCTCTCCCCATGCTTGAAAATACAAGTTCCACCACTCTTCTACATAATACATAAAAGGCATACTAGAGGGATGCTGGAAATTGGCTTTTAATGATTGATATCACTTGTGTGAAGTAAGGATGTTGTGCTGAATATAAAAGTGCTGAAGAGCATCACTAGCTATGCTGAGCCATCACAGATGTCATTGATGCCAATATTTAAGTTCTACTTGTTGACAGCATAAGTTCTGGCATTGTATTTTCTCAGATGTAGGTACCACCTTCATTGGTGGCAGTTAATGATAAATAACAGAGGAAGAAGCAAAGCAGTTAGATTAAAAGCCATCTCTTTTTATCAATTTATATTGACTTTTATAGGTGGGAAGCCCATTATTTCTTAGTTTACCCTAACATTGCTAGTAACTGATGTGAAGCCAAGTTGGTGCTTTGCCAACAAGGCTCATGTGCTTTGATATACTAAGTAGTATACGGATTGCATTGATAGCAATATTAAAGGCATTTGCTTCATCAGTCATTAGGACGCATTCAAGACAAACTATGTTTAAAATTGTCATGCTTCAAATATCTGCAAGTATTTGCAAAGAGATCTTTGCCTTTGCTCTAGCAAGTAGGATGCGCCACAGGGCATCCTCCTTAGCATAAGTGAGGTGCACTTTCTGAAAACATAGTATCTATTTATTTTTTTGGCTGCCCACCCCTCTCTAAATGTAACTAATTCTTTGCAAACCGGATTGTACCACAGGACTGAGAGTCAGACTGAGGATTTGGGCAAGATAGTTAAATAATTTCTTTGGAATATGTATCTGGCATAATTGACTCTATTGCATAAAAATGCTACATGCATATGGAGAGTTTCGCAAGTTTTCATCCCAAGCCTTGTACTGCAAAAGGGGACCCAAATACTTAGTTCCATTCTCACAGACTGTCTTAAGATGAAAAGTTGTCCAAAGTTTTCCTTTTCAAATTGAAGAACAGAATCTCCTGATTGTATTTCCATCCCATGTCTCAGTGCAATCTGGAATGAATAAAAAACAAGAGAGAAAAATTTGACACAGAGTATTGAGATGCCATACAAAGCTCTAGAGGGCAGAACAAAAGGGGAGAGAGCCCAAGCATTCCAGCCATGGGAACGTCTGTACAAAGCACTTCAGCAAAGAATTGCCAGGTGGTGGTATGGCCCATGAGACAGAGTGCTGGTCTTGGGCACAGGGGCCTAGGGTGTGCTTGTGTATATGGTAGTGACTGTTGGATTACACCAAACAAGGCTGGTCTGTTCCACCTCTGCTGTTGTTTTGTGCTGACCTCCACTGGCTCTAAGAAAGTATAAATTTTACCTATGATTCTCTAAACGTGCATGCAGATACAACTTCTGTTTTACATAAAAACTAATAGCATTATTTGTGGATTGACAGTCCTGTTCATGTTTGGATGCTAGTTTTCCAAAAATGCAGGATTTACATATGTGTTCTTTGCCCTTTAGGGCAGGTTCAGTCTGGACCCCTTTATTTCTATTTACCTCAGTTGTCTTTGATAAAAACATCTTATCTTCAGAATGTATAGACATTTTAGTGCACAGCTTTTATTTGAATTCTGAAGGTATCACTTGCCAGCGGTACTGCTGTATATAGTAAAGTAAAATCACATACTGCAAACAAGACTCCTGATTGTAATCCTATTTTACAAGATTTTGAGGCGATTGCTACTGCCATTAACTATAAGTTTCATATAAAATTACACAATTTTTGCCTCAATCATTCAATTTACTACAGCATTTTTCTGTCCCCACTGTACCCTTTGGTTGGAAGAGATGGTGCCTTTATGAAATACTTCCTGCACTTGCATATAGCACAATCACAGGCCCTAGAAGACATGAATTAATAAAGCACATGCTATTCCAAATAAGAGGACCAATGTATCTAGACTGACAAAATGGTATATTTAGTTAGCTTCTTAAACAGTACCTTGGACAAGTAAGAGTGGTAATTTGAAAAATTGGAATCGATCTCTGAAATACAGACTAACAGTGGAGAAGCTGAGCATATAAGCTCTGCATATACTATATCTCATGGTTAGAAACTATGTGAAGTAGTTTAGAGGAACACTTGATTCACCACAACTGATTTTATTGGATTAAATATCTGAAAATTCACCTAGACTTCAATATTGGAAATGCCATGCAAAGCTTTAGAAGGCTGAACCAAAAAGAAAAAACCTAAAGTGCAACTGAAACTGTAACTTCTGCAGGGTCTGAAATAATGAACATCACATTTCCACTTGAAAACAACATTAAGTACAAGATTGAATTATTTCAGGTATCTCTGTGTTTTTTTTTTTTTTTTATATTTTATGGTTTTTTTAGTTTGCCAAGAGAACAGAGGTGACTTTCATTTCTTATTGACCAGCACTAATGGGAAAATTAGTAATTCGCATAGTTGGAGAAGGATGGGATGTGGCTGTCAATAGGAACAGTTTTGTTGGCGGGAAGTGAGCGAGCGTCTTCATGGTTCTGGGTTAAACCACAGCACTGAGTATCTACAATCATATGTAATTCAAAAGAGGTTCCCTGGGAGAACTTCTAATGTTGTAAATCCTGCTTCTGTGTTTCTCTCTAGTCCTGTAATAAATGAAATGAACAATAACTATCTACTGTCACTGAATGCTGTTATGCAGGTGAATAGTAATTCCCATGTCCTTTCTAGATGGGAGAGATTATAACCCTTTTAAGGCCCGGTTTGTGTCATCCATTTGTTTGCTCTTTGTTATGCAGATGGTAGCAACGGAATATCGGTTTTCAGAAAAAAAGCCTTGAAGCCTGGTTGTGTGATGTATCAAAATTGTAACCTAAATAATGTTTAATTGACTGAGCAGATTGTTTATTTATTTATTTATTTTTTAAAAAACAACTGCTTAAACACAGTTAGGTTTTGCTGAGCTTTACCAGCCTATCAACAGCTGGAGAATCATATATTTTTCTGAATTAAAGATGTAAAAATAACTGTGGTAAAGCAGCCTGAAACTACTTGTTCTAACATTGGGAATAACTGACCCCACCAGCTTGAGATGTTATGGGGTTTTTTTTGCATTGATCACTTTTAAAGCAATGAGCCACAGCCCAAATTTGAGTCATAGATTTAGCTCTTGAAAAGATCTCTTAGTAAGAGTTTCATATATCAGATAACGAACAAGAACTTGTGAAAGGGGAATTGCACAAATCCCATGCGTATGTGGGCGCCTCAGTTCTTCGACTGACAGCGAGCAGTCATTAGAAGGTATTTATTGACATAGAGCAGGTTTTTCTGGATTCATGTATTATAACTTCATGTCTCCTGGCTTGTGGAAAGAGTAGAAGATGAGTTCTGTATTTTCTTCCCCGCTAACAAAGCTTAGCTTCCTAGCAGAAGGAACTTAGACTTTGAAACTATTGTTCTCTGACAAGCATAAATCCAGTGCTAGACGCAATGCCTAAGTTAAGCACCAATTTCCACTCATGTAGCCATTAGTCCTGCAAGTGTAGCTGAGATCAGAGGAGCTTCTCCAGAGTGCAGTTATGTCTCCAAATCTGCCAGGTACAGGACAAGAGACTCAGTCTCCACGCCAGTAGTATCTGGTAGATGCACTGAGAGTAGGGCATGTGAGGGGAGAGTTAGCGCAATTGTGGGTGCAAGTCAGTGGCAGTTGGTTTGTTTAACATGGTTGTAAGAAGGGCTGACTATGGAAATGCATCTGAGGTAGGTAGCTTTTATAGTAAAGTATAAATACTAACCTTGTTCTATAGATCCTATATCTTTCTATTAATTTATATTAATAACTTTCACCGATAATTAATTTGCCAGTAATATTTACTGCTTTGGTAGTGCACTATAACAGATTTTCTACCTGCATATTAAGCAATTTTCTTTTGTCTGCTTTCTGTCACTTTATCTCTATGTAACAAAGATTTTCAAGGGAATCTGTCCATATGTATTTTTTTATTTTAATGGTAACATTTTGTATTAAAACATAATAATTTTAAGTCAGTCCATTATAATTTGACTTCCATGATGACTCTGTCATTTCAGTCCTATTTGTGTGTATCCTGTGCTCATTCTTATTTTCAGCGTTCTTCCCATCTATCATCTGCCCACAAATACTTTTTAAAAATTCCATCAGGAAAACAAAATACTATGCATGCTAAAATAAAACATAATCTCCCCACAAACTGCCCCTTTTCTCCTCACACAGCTGAAATATTTTCACCAGATGTGCTTGGCTAAAGGGCCAAACACAGTAGATGCTGATCACATGGTCATAGCTGGAATTAACTTAAAAGTTTCTATTCAGTGGAAATTACCATCCTGTTTTATTTTTCTTCAGCAACAAAATGTTAACATAGATGACATCTGTCTTTCCAGCTGTTCCTTGTGCTCAAAAAAACAGTCCTCTCTCTCAGAAGTTAACCAATCATCCTCTTAAAACTCAGTAGCCAGAAAAAAAGACAAAGAATAGACGCAAACTGTTGTGGGAATAGATATAAAAATAATTCAAAATGGGTAATTTGATAAAGATGCTGCACTTCCATATTTTGCTTTAGTTTGCCCGTGTTGAAATTAACACCAAGGCACCTTACAGATTTCACAATTTGTATTAGATGCAAAAGTGGTAAAATAGTAGTGTCTTTTGGCAGACACCTTTGAATCTCAATGAGATTCTCAAGAGTTCAATGTTCAGCAAAAGCAGCCATTACTATTATCTCGAACTTTCCTTTCGTAATTTGCACTCAAGTGTGCACTGCTGCACCACAGTACAGTAGCCTATGCTATATAACTTTTACGTAATATTTGAACTGGAACAAATGAAGGCTCCATATCTGATGGCTTTCCCTTTCACATGAGATTTCTTTGTGCTCCTGGTCAGTGTCCTCTTTGTCATGTTGTGACTTATGGCTGCAGTCATAAGATTCAGCCATAAATAAACACCTATGCTTAGAAATAAGCACCAGTGCTCTTTTATTTAGAATAAACTGCATAGATTTTGGTGATGAACATCTCTGGTTGGCGAATTGTGTTCTCCTGTAGATTTCTGTAGCACCTGACTGTGTATTTAAAATGAATCGTGGTTTTGAAAAGAAATGTATTTTATACTCACTTTTGACGTGAATCTGTAACAGAGTAAAATTTCTGCAGTACATCCTGATAGTTATAGCAACTGTGTGAAGATCTAGGTCTTCTCTAAACTGTGGAATCCCTTTGGATTTTATGCTTAAGCCCCATAGGCCTCTTAACAAAATAATTTATGTCCTCTGAGGCATCAAAATTTTCAGAAGCATTTGGTGCGCTTTCTCAGAGCATGTGGAAAGGCCTATAACAAAGCCCCTTTCAAACTCCCCTGAAAATGCAGATGGATGGATGCTTGTGTATATACTTATCTATGTCTGTCTGTCTGTGTAGCTACATCTAATGTGTTTCCCAAGGCAGTGTAGAGGATTCATATGCTTTGTCCTTTAAGAGACACGATCCTTTCACTTCTGCAGCTGTTACGTCCAATGTCCACCATGTTCACTTTCCAAATGGGAGAAAACAGGATGTTCTTTTTGCAAAAACTTTTGGGTTTGTACAATACAAAATATTGCTAATGTTTAGACCAGCAATTTCAATTGTTGTTTTTGAAATATTCTGGTTTATCTTATAGATAACGAATAACGTATTCTGGACAGACTGATTTTTTCTCTTTCTTTTAGGTTGGTTTGGTTTCCTGTTGTGGTGGGTTTTGATTTTGTTGGTTGATCTTGTGGGGTTTTTTCCTTTTCCTTTTTTGTGACTGTCATAACTTCTTTAGAGTAAGAGGCTTCTATGTAATCTGTTTGATTTAAATTATAACCCTACTTGGCAAAACAAAGAGAGAGAATAAATGTTAGTAGTGCTTATGTTACCTTGATTTCTATTACAAGCCAAAATACAGGACAATTACCAATTTCTATATATAGTTATTTATGAGTGTCTGCTAGCAAGAATAAAAAAAGATTTGGTTTAGTAGCTTGGTTTGACTTGAAATCCAGTCATGTCTCAGGCAAGCTCCTAATTTTAAACAAAAAACATCTGTTTGCCTAGAGCTTTGCTGTAGATTTTTCATATTGATAGCCGATTTATTTTTGTTCTTTTTCAGTTTCAGAGCATAATAACGATGAAGTGAATTAAAGGAAGTTTAGTGTATTCACTTTGCTACGGACTCAACTGTCCATAGACAACTGGGAAATGTGTGCATTTTTGTGTAAGTAAATCACTTTCAGCATGTCTTTCCAAACAGAAAAATTTACAGGCAGAGATGGGGAGTGTGAGAAGGATAGATAGTAACTGATCTGTGGTCCTTGTACAGGACAGTTGAACAGGGCAATGTGTATTCTATTGCGGTTTCACTCAAATGAAATGCTAGTTGATCTTTATCTCAACTGAGCCAGGGTATCTCTAAAACAGATCTCTTGTTCCAGAATAGGCCCAGAGTTCACTACTTTCCTGTGCTGGGCAAATTGTTCCACACTGAAACTACACATATCGAATAGCAATGCTGCTACACTAGAAGGGACTCAAATGTTGCTTAAACATGCTAATATATACTTCCCCCCTCCCCCCCCTTATAATGTCTACTTCTGCTTGTTGTTTCTGACTGCTGTCTGGGATTGCATTTCTGTGTTGATGTTTTGCTCACTGTTTCATTTTCAGATGTTAGCTTTCCAAGAATCTGCAGCTCTTGACAAATAGAAGAATATTGCTAATTTTTTCATTTTGACAAAATACCAAATAATGATGATGAGATTAATTTAAAGTTGCCTCTAATCCTAGGAAGATGTGGTCTTTTTCCTAGAGTTTTTGCTTTTCTTTATTTTTAATTTCATAAAAGTCATAAAAAATATGGTCATACTTATTCTGTCTCTGTGACCTTATGCCTAACCACCCTCACTTTGGTGTAGCAGAAGTTTCAATATGCAACAGCAAATCTTCAATCCTGGAGATACTTAATGCCGATGTAAAGACTGAGACTTAATTGAAAAAGCAGTAAGGTTTGGGACAGATGCTGCAACTGCTAACACTTTTTCCAGAGTGAATTCCAAAAGTAAATTAAGTGAAATAAAAAAGTTGATTCAAGGAGCAGGATATTTCTCAGTGTAAGTAAGAAGGGCTATCCCACTTCTAGTTACTTTCAGTAACTGGCTGTGCTGTAATTATAACTTGTTAAGTTAGAGGCTTGACTGGATAGGAATATTTATAAAAGCTGACATTTCAATAAATTGGCCTGGTTTACAAGATTCTAAAGGAACAGCAAGAAATAAGGAAAAACCACCTGACATGGCAAGCATGTTAAAACAAATCAAACAAGAAGTTCTGATTTGTGAGCCCACGAGTCCTCTTATGTAGTCAATGGAGAAAACAAATCAAATGCTTGTAAATGCTGTTTAAGGGCTTACACACAACTTGACTTGATTAGAAAACTAAATATTTAATTATTTGTGGTTTTGATTTTATGAATGTTGCTTTCCCTTACTTGTGCTTTCAAGATGTTTGATGTCTGGTGAGAAAAATAGTGGATAGTGTTTCTATGTATGGTGCCCATGCAGCAGATTTTGATCCCCATGCTATGCCCTCATAGCTATATTCATGCTGAAGTCCCATCAACATCCATGGGAGTTTCTTAATGAAGAATACAGAAACTGAAATATGAGATTAGAATTTGCCTTTAGAGTTCAATTCAGGTTCCTCCCTTTAGCCAGTATGATGCCATCACCATTTTGGTCCCCTGCTGCTTTTAAACAATGTAGGCTTAAAACAAACCCAGATTCCAGTGCCATCCTGTCAGTGTGACAACAGTTGGAGGATCCCTGTTAGCATTTAATTTCTTTCTTGTGCTCTCCCTGATTTTTCCTTTTTTTCCTTTTTTTTTTTTTTATTAGTTTAAATTGCACATGGGCTTGGTGGTAAGATTGTCAACAAGATTTTTAAGACCGATTTACTGTCGTGAGATGAATGGGTACATTTGATGTGTTCAGAGCAATCAGACATGCCAAGCAAATGGGGAAAAAGTTACAAGAGGCTAAAACGGTTGGTGAAACAGACTTCCTGTGCTTTTGATTGTCAGGTCCAGAGCCCTGCCATTGTGAGGTAAACATGTGAATCCTAATTGCTCTTTGTCTCTTCCAAAACCAAGCTTTCACTGAGAAGTAAAGAGATCCTTCTTGTACACAGAGTGCACTGTGACTTCCTTTAAAATTGTCATGGCTTAAAGCTTTACAGAGGCTTTGTTCTTGCAATGCTTGCAATGTGGGTAGCAAGGCAAAGTCAGGAGTGGTCTAAGGCTGTAAAAGGGGTCTGAGTCTAAAAGTAAGAGAACTACAAAAGGGCAAAGAAAAACTGTCGTTGTGTAATAGGAGCCTGGTGCTGCAGAAGAGAAGATTCTTCCTCAAAAGAGCAGGACACTGATGTGGGTGTTGGTGGATTTGCCCCCCAGCCCATTGGAGGGGCAGAGCAGCATGGGGAAACTGCTTAGAAAGGACCTGCAAGTAGGAGAAATTGTCTGGAGTGTGCAGTTGCCAACAGAAAATGTTTCCTCAGGCATTTCATTTTCTTCCTGTTGATAAAGATAAGAAACCTTGATTCTCTCCTTCCAAGAAGTTCCTGGGTTTGCTTTCAGACTGGTTTTCTGCATAAGTATAATGCAGCAATGACCGTGACTTATTAACACTGTTTTAATTCTGAATGAGTTTTAAGCTTCTATTTGGTCTTGTACACTTCAGTAACACTTACAAGTATGAATATTATACAGAGTTAAAATCTTTTGTATTTGTGCAGGAGATATCCTTGTACAGGAGGAATTCATAAAAGCACAATTTTGAATCTGCTTGGGGCTGAACTCCACATTGATTTCCCCTAAATCCACTGGCTTCTGTGTTTCTGTGGAATAAAATGGCTAAATAAACCAGCACAGTAAGTCATACACTCAGGCAAAAGCTGTAGCTATTGCTGCATGGATCCTTGAATCCTGAAATGAGCTTAGGGACACAGAAAGCCATTCATATTACAAATTACCCTTTGCTTTTGAACTGTAAATTATCTTTATTATTAGGCTGGCCATGGTACTGCAATTATTAGGTGCCCTGTGTCTAAAGGTTTGAGCAATTAGAAGTCTGGGGTGACAGTCTCATGATACAGAGTGATAAAATATGTCCAGTCAAGACAAAAAGAGATGGTCTCTATTCGTGTCTTCAACATGTATCACAGGGAGCCTGGAAGCTGTGCTGCTCTTAAACATTTCAATTAGCCCTGACATGGCCACTGTGAGCCCACAGATTATCTCCGTGTTGCTGTTAAGTTTTTATGAGGCTTTCCCCTCAGATTACCCATTTTCACAGCAATCTATAAATCTGAAACTGCAACATCTGATTAATTCTCCCAGAAGAGAGCAGTGAAGATCCAGATTTTTTCATTAATGGAGTTTGTGCTGTTCTGAGGTCTCATCTATTTCAGCCATTGTTTTGCAGGTTTTTGTAGGGTTCTTTTTCACATTCTAATCTCTTTCCTTAGGTAACAAAGGAGGAAGGAATTTCAAAATCACCCACTTCTGACCTACCAAAATAGACTGACTGGTTTTGTAGCACCGTTTTGCAAGTTCATGGCCATTCTTTCCTGTTTTCAGAGTGAACAAAGCTGTAGTGTACCATTATTATTTCTTCATTACAAACAATTGCTTGGCACCACTTTGCTATTGGGTATTGTGCAGTCTGTCTTTCATACACCATATTCTAAATTAAATGTCATGTGGCTTTGCATATTTTTGCGCTTTGAGATCAAATGAACCCAAAAATGTAAAATGAAACTGAGCTGGATCTGCTACATATTTCCCGCTGTCAGGTGGAAAATCTGAGAAACAAATATGTCTTCACCCTTCACAGATAGGGAAGCTGAGGCACAGATGTCTATTTAGAGGAATACTGGTGGCAGGCAGAGAAGTAAATTTCTGTCTCAATGTCTTTCTCATCTGGTGGAGGAAGCTGGATGATATTCATGTGGTGTTTTCTTCCACAAAGGAATTCTTTCACTATAGTATTAGGTAAATTAGCTGAGTGATAAAAAGGCAGATAAAAATCCAGATGTCCTGTGCAGAAATATCCTTCCAAATAGTTCGTGAATGCTTGAAGTAAAGCTGCCAGGGTTCTGCATCATAAAGGCCTCCAAAAGGTGTTGGAAGAGCAATGAGATTTGTCTATTTAGAATTCTCATGTAAAGACCAAAAGGCACATGGGTTGGATAACTTCAGCCCATGGAAAGTATTTTGCCAGGATTTTTAAATGTTTGGGGTGTTTTTTGGGTTTTGGCTTTTGTGTGTATGTGGGGGATTTTTTTGTTTGGTTGGTTGGTTTTTTGGTTCTTGCTTGCTTTTCTTTTCTTTTTTTTTTTTTATTTTAATGTGGCAATGCCATAGCAATGGTGCTTACAGTCCTGTTGCTTGGAATATTGCTGGAATAAGGGCACTGTTCTCCAGCTGTCTTTTGCTGGAATTAACCTGGGGCCACCACTTCTTGAATTACCCAAAGCAATAAGCCTAAAGGGCAGTTCAACTAGATCTGGTTTAGCCATCTTAGACTTACCATCCTTTGTCCATTCAGTGGATACTGTACTTCCATGCCTGGAGACGAGCAAGGTTTGCTTTTGTCTTACCTTCTCTGTGGTATCCTACGAACAACATATACTGGAATGCTCTCGAAGCACAGGGATGAAATAGGTCAATGAAACATCAAACTGTGGCCCATAAATCCCTAATAAGCCTCTAGAAAGAAACATTGAAACTCCAGGAAAAGTGCTGTCTAGGACAATAGTCTTTCAAAAAAATACTTTTCTGATTCCATATACATATTTTATATATGTGAGAGTATATATATATGCGTGTATATATATACATACACACACATACATATGCAAAGCTCTGGCCAAAAGGAACCACTTGTCTTCATCTTCCTGTTTGCATCTAGTCTGACTCCTTATGCATTCATGTTTTCCATGTGGATTTCCACTAACCTCTACCCTGAGACAACTGAGTTTGTATTCTGCTGGAATACTAAACACATCTTGAGATGCAAGAGCAGTGGAGATGAGGAGATGAACACTAGTGTCACTTCAGTAAGAGAAAAGTCAGATTTACTGCATTTGTTAATAACCGGATAATATATGAAGTGTAGAAATTTTTGCGACCATTTTTATAAGCTTTGCAGCTTATAAGGAAGAAAAGAACTATTCAGTTACAGTCATGTAGGCTTTATAGGAATATGGATGTTTTCATTGCATGTAGTATTCTGTGAAACAGTGTATATGAATATAGTGTTCCCTTCACGTGTTGCATCTAGTTAAGGGCTCATATTTCTTTTTGGTTATATATGTTTGTATAGAGGATGTTTACTGTATTATTCTACTGAGCAGTGGAGAGCCTGAAGCATCCTGACATGCTTTTTCAACCATGTTTTGCATATTGGTAGGAATGCCTGTCAGCTCGCATCTCATACCAAGTCTACAAGCGCTTCATTTAAATTCTCCTTCAATTTGTTGTTCCTTCATATTCCTTATATAGTATGCTTTAGAGAAATCCATACTATTAATGCATGCATTTTGAAACTGTGTTTGCTTTAGATTGTTTGGAAATATGTTGACTCATCAGCTGCATAAAACTCTTGATGACAATGCCATCTAGTAGTTTTATCATAGCTGTCCCTGTGCATATCAGGCTTTTTTAAACAAAATAATTAATTGCAAATCACACAAAGTTTGTGTTCTTTTTAGTCCAACTGTCTTTTCCAGTAATAAGCACTGTCCTCTTCACCTGCTTTTTCAACAAAGGTTTTAGTGGTAATGAACTCTGCCTCCAATTCCCAGTCTCAGTGCTTCAATCTCAGTTTATTCTAGAAAGGTATTTCTCATTGAGGCTCTTCTTCTTGTCTGCAGTGATTCCGATTTTTTAAAACTTTTCTGCAGATGGCTGTGATAGGACAGTTAATTTCCTTTCCTGTTGTTAATGTAAAGGGAACACAAAAACAGATGCATGTGCCAGCCCAAGAAGCCTTTGTTTCTCATATTACCTCTGCAATGAGTGCCAACATTAGGGAAAACTCAAGGGATTCCTATTATCCTGTCTTTGGCAGCAAGGATCATTCACCTGACTAATGGATGTGGGCTATATACCAGAGTAAACTAGCAATTGTGTTGTTACAAATGCAGAACCACACTGTTTTACAGAGCCATTAGGTGTCAAAGCTGTACTTTTAGGCTAGTGAATCAATACGTTTACAAACGGTGGTTTTTTTCAGGCCTGGGTGTCCATGTCTGTGTTCCCTTCCCAGAAGAGTTGTACATGTTGGATTTTGTCTGTCTTCAAGATTAGCTGAATGCAGGATATAAATATGGGCGTGTGAATGTTAATCTGTCATACCAACTATTCAACATGTATAATGGGAGAATTCTCACTATACAGAATTTAGAATATGAACTCTGTATCAGTCTATTCCAATGCATCGTTTTCTGCATAACTCATCTTTTCCTTATTCCTCAGACTTCCATAACTATGATTGTATCTCTCTTCTCCCTGACCAACGGAGCCCAATTCTCTTATCAGTCTCTTCCCTATCCGCATTCCCCTCTGAAAGAAGCCATTTCTCTCAAATTGCCTAATGGATTAATTTAACTGAGTTGAATCAGAGGAGTTGTTCCTAGTCTGCTTCTTCTGCTTCCGGTGTGAAGATATTTACGTGCCTGAAAGCTTATCCATTTTTCCCACATACAGCTGTTGGTCTAGTAAGTTCTATTCCCATTCACTGCAAACTTTGCCTCTTTTAAGACATCTGAGATTCTCTTTCCCAAATTGAGGATCATGTAGTAGAGCAGTGTGTGTTTTGTGACCATGATCATCCCAGCAGATCAGCGTTGCCTCAGCTTTAGAAATGTATGTGTTATGAATGATATCATTGTTAGAAAAGTCATCCTTTGATAAAAAGACAAAAAAACAGCTCAGCTCATGCAGGGGATGGAAGAAGGATCTGCATCCTTAAACTGATTAGAATGCTCCAGAGGGGCCTGGGTTTTGTGGAGGACTTAACGTGGCCTTTCTGAAAGGACTAGTGAGTTCCTCTGTCCCTTCCTCATTACTGTTAATTCAACAAATCTTTTTTCTTTTCCTCTTTATTTCTTTATCCCTCACAATCCATTGCTCCTTTCCCCTGCCAGCTGGCTCCCTCAGCTGCTCCATTGATCTCTCAGCCACTCTGACACTTCTGATATCAGACACAGTGGGAGGCAGAGTAGCTTAGAGATCAGCAGACAGACCAATACAAGAGTGAATCCCAGAGCCCCAGCTAAAAACCCTGAATTTGTTCTTTTGCTCTCTCTCTCCTGTAGCAACCCTTTTTGAAATGGTAGATTGACATTCAAGAGTCTGATGCTTTTAAGTAGTACCAGAAACAGCTCTAATGTTTCACCTACTTTCAGCAGTCGTTTCTGTAGGTTAGAGTTATGACTAAGCTGTGATAGGTACCCATCTTATTGTCACGAGAGAGAGTCAGTTTTGGTAACATTACGTCACATTTGGCCGTTACTCTCCACATTTCTAAATGCAATATGACTACAGGATCAGAGTTTGTGAAATGTAATGCTTTCGATTTGAAGAGTGCTTAAGAATTGGTATAGGGTAGAGCAGGTAGGTTATGAGAACAGATTTTGAAGATGGTCATGATGAAGTATATCTCCCTGATTTCCATCTTGCTGGCTGATTGTTGTTTGTGTGTGTAAAACAAATGGCATGGCAAGAATGAATTTAGAATGTCAGAATGATTTTACATAACTGTGTACACTTTCCATCACCTGGAACGTGGAAGGAAAAGGTGGCAGAGAGATGATGCAGCAATTTAGCAGATATAACTGTATTTGTTTCTAGTGTGATTTGTGGTTAGATACCAAAGGTCTGTGTTCATGCTAAAGGTCAGGATGTCAGTAGCTCTTGTTTTGATGGCTCTCAAGAGCATCAGCTGAATTTGTTTTATATTTTCACTCTAATGTACAGTGCCAGTGGAAGTGCACTACAGTGACTGCTTATTGAAACAGTCTAGAAAACATGGCCCAAAGGTTTTATAGCCAGTGATTACTCTGTTTGCCCCAAATTACTAGTCTATATTCTCTTCTGCCCCCTCCCTGTCCTTCCTTACATGCCTATCCAGTATACAGCTGGACAGAGACAAACTGGATAAGTCACTTTATTCAGTAAAGAAACCAAAGTAAAGAAAGAACATATGTTATATGACATACATTAAGACTGGATCACAATAGTTTTATTGTTCTTTTCACAGGAAGATCTGTGAATGTTTTACAAGGATTATTTGTGTTATTGCCATTCTATCCAGATGCAGAACCGTGCTCAAGTCCACCCAGCAGATCATGGCAGAATCGGAAACATCTGAGTCATCATCCTGCACTCTGTGCATTAGTGAGAAAACTATAAGCCAAGGAACTTCAGGCTTTGGGAGTTCAAATCTGAATGTGGATCAAAATATTACATGTGGTTCCTTTTCCAGTGTAGGCTGAGTTAAGCAGCTCTTAAGACACCCATCTATGTCATCAACATCTCAATGTAAGGATTTTGATGATTTATTTCCTGAATAAAGATGTCTTTAGAATAAAAATAATAATAATAAAAAAAAAGCCATTAGAGTAAACTACTTATTCCTAAAGATCTGTAGGGATGGGAGAGATGTATTGATGTATTACTAGCAGAGGAGACTAGTAATACACTGTTATAAATATCCTTAAAATAATCATGAATATTGCATAAGTGGTATTGGTAACAGCTTAAGTATATTTCCATAGGTGTTTCTTTATATTTACATATTAATTAGTGGATACCTAAGATTATGTTACTAGAATGTCTATGGTGTTCATGTTTTATTGACAGACTATTGTATCCCCCCAGAAGTTGCCAGATATTATGGAAAATTAATTTGCATAGGATGAGTAGAATGCAGAATTTCTTATTTTGCCAAAAGTTTTATTCTTTGCAACTGTTAAGCGTTCAGTGCCAGAGTAATCCTGTAATTGATATGCAGAAACACCTCTTGTTTCCTAGTAGTTTTGGGCCCTCTCTCTCTCCATTTGCTAAGGAAGTTCTGCAACTGCTGTATACTGGATAGGCAAGTCCCTTTGCAATATTCTCTGGGGGTACTTGGAGTGTCCAGAGAGAGTAGGTGAGACAGTAGCCTAAATGCCAGTTAAGCATGAGCATCACAGAGTTCTGAGTCTTCTGCGCCTATCTGTATTGCACACCTTCCCCAACCAAACACAGATCATAGCCAACTGCTTCACTATTCTTTTGGTCATAGTTCTTAACAAACAACCTGGATTTTTGCTGAACTACGGGCGTACCTGCTTTCTAACAGGCACCCTCCTTGTGCAAGAGATTGCTGCATGAGTGAGTGTTGGATGGAGTGGAGGGTGAGTGGATGGCTTCTTTGAAGCTGCCTTCCTAGCTCCCCTCACCTAGAAATTGTACCTGCCTCCTGCTAGGTCCTACTTGCTTCTGTGCCCCTGTGCTCTCTGCCCCAATTCTTCTCTGATGGTCAGAAACAGGAGGACTCCCAGCCCTTACAGCCAGGCTTTTCTGTCTGAGACAGCAAGAGGTTTTTCTCCCATTTGCTGGTCCTCAATCTGTCAGGCATAGAGGCTGCTCTACAAGCATATGTTGACATATATTTGCTTTGGTATCCACCATTCTCATTGTTCAAATCTGTAATCTGCTGAAGTTTTCTAATAACGGATCTGAACTCTTGAGTTCAGATCTAAACCTTGGTTGCAATTCTAGCATAAAAAACTTCACAGTACTTGCATGGGACTGTTATGAAAGTGGTACTGACATATTCAGCACATTCCGGAATTTATTACTGTGACATAAAACATTGGCATAGAGGGTTTGATTCAGTTGTCTAACTGTAGATGTCTGATGCCCTTGAAATATCTTATGTGATTCAGGAAATTTGTGTATGGGCAGGGCTTGAGTCTCTGCTGGTTTGTAACAGCAATTTTAGAGCTGGTGGGATCCCCAAGGGTATATCAAATGGCATAGTAGGTATCTGTCTTGAGACAGTATAATAAAGTTCAGCTTGTCTGAGAGTAACGATAGTTGTTGCACAAGAAAACACTTTATTGGGATTATTTGGCAAAATTCAGGGCAGAGAATCAGAATTTCTCTCTGTCATGGTTTAAGCCCAGCCAATAACTAAGAACCATGCAGCCGCTCGCTTATTTCCCCCCTTATGCTTTGGGAGGTATTGGGAGGAGAATTGAAAGAATGTGAATCCTATGTGTTGACTTAAGAACAGTCCAGTAACTGAGGTTCAATACAAAACTACTACTGCTACCATTAATAATAATAATGATAAGGGAAACAACAAGGAGAGAGATTATGAAAGTAAAAGGGGAAAAAGAAATAATAAACACAAGTGATGCACAATACAATTGCTCACCACCTGCCAATCAATACCCAACCTGATCCAAGCAGCAATCTGACCTTCCAGGTAATTTCCCCCAGTTTACATACTAGTATCGTGGTTTAAGCCCAGCCAGTAACTCAGAACCATGCAGCCACTCACTCAGTCCCCACCCCCTGCCACTTCTTCTTCCACCTGCTCCTGGAGGGATGGGGAGGAGAATCAAAAGAATGTAACTCGCAGGGGTTGAGATCAGAACAGTCCAGTAACTCAGGTATGACACAAACCACTGCTGCTACCACCAATAATAATAATGAGAAGGGAAATAACAAGGGAAGCGACTACAACCGCTCACCACCCACCAACCCATACCCAGCCCAACCCGAACAGTGATCTAACCCTTCCAGGTAACTGCCCCCAGTTTATATACAGGGCATGACGTGCTGTGGTATGGAATACCTCTTTGGTCAGTTTGGGTCAGGTGTCCTGTCT
>WYDI02001207.1:0-12610 GCA_009867235.2 Psittacus erithacus
GCCAGGGATGGGGCAGCCACAGCTTCTCTGGGCACCCTGTGCCAGCGCCTCAGCACCCTCACAGGGAAGAGCTTCTGGCTAATGCTTGATCTAAGTGTCTAATGATGTAACAAATAACTTAGCAAAACTCAGCTGCCCCTGCGAGCATTCCCTTAATAGAGAGTGAAAAGGAAACCTGGGAATACTGTGAGTCATTGGAAGGGAACGACTTTGTCCACAGACCTGCTTGGAAGAGACTGAGGTAGGAAAAAAATCAGCTCACTACCACTTCCCAGCCTATAAAGTGGTTTAGAGATGTGTTAAATGCTTTTTTTTCTTCTGCCTGTTTGTAGCAGTGGGACAGCAGTAGGACAACCCCTCCACCCTCCAAAAAACCCAAATCCAGTCCCCAGCAAACAAAGCAGGCACTTCCTGTTACTGCTCCATTTGCTTCCCAAGCACTTTGTCTCCCAGATTCTGCTTGTCTGATGAGAAACGATGGAACTTGTCACTCAGCTGAAGAGTTCAGTTCCTGCCAGCACTGGATCCTGAGTGCTCAAGAAGAGGTTATCTCAGATGTCTGAGAACATGTCATGTCCCCGGCCTGTGGAGCCTGGCCCAGCGGCACTGGTGGCTCTCAGCACAGGGGCAGGTAACTTGTAGAGACTGCTCTGCCTGATAACTCTGCTGCTGTTGTTGCTGCAGAGCCTCATTAAAACATGTTTATGCTACAGGAAAGACAAGCGTATAATTTCCCTGAGCTTCTGGCATGTTTCCAGGAAGAAGTTGTGTTGTGTGTCAACTGTTGCTGCAGTCAGTGTGTTGTAATTGCTGCTATTAGAAGAATGAGAGGAAAGGAGATTCCTTTTACTCTCCAAGCCCATGCTTTGAGATTTTCTGTTAGTCTTTATTAAGGTTGGAAGTGTCTGTTGAGTTTCTGAAGGGCGATCTAGTTAATGCTCTGGTAAAGTCTGTGGAGTTGTTCTCATCTAGGGAATACCGGTGGCTTGCTGGGGGTCATAATCTGTGTAAGATTTCTCACCCTATATAGGAACTTTGTTAACATTTAACTGTAGAATGACAGATTGTGGGACTGCAATTCCTATTCAAATACCCCTGAAGAAGCAGGTGGATGGAGGAAGCATCATGGGATGTTCTCTGGTGGGAGATTTCCCAGCTGGGATGGATGGGTTTCCTTCTTGTGTGCAATGTGATGTGAACAAATGGATGGAGGGTAAGTGATACAGGCTTTATCCTGCTCTTTCCGTACATGAATATCAGAGCAGGGTTGTCCTGATGAATGGAAGGAAGTAACATAGAGGCATTGGAACTGCTTGTCAGGCTTCAGGAAAACCATAGAAATGGGGAATAGAACCCTTTGCAATAATTTATTGCTACGGATCTTCTGTTTATCTCCTAAATCACATGAAAAACGTTGTTCATAAACTTCATTTTGGTCCAATTGTTTTTGCCAAAGTTTTCTCTAGAGTTAAAAACCCCACAGACTCCTTCAGACCATGTCCACTTCCAGCAGAGAAAAGGAAACCAGGCATTCCTGGAATTATGATCAGAATTCCTTTGTCTCCGCAGGGCAGGAAGCCAGACTGCATTGTTTTAATGGCATTTCTCTAGCCTTAAACCTTTGAGGCTCTCTATATTGCTCAATTTTCTCCAGAAATTTCAGGATGCTGCCTGCATTTTGGTACAGCAGCAACTCTGACAGCTCATTTATAGCCTTATTCTACCTTCCTTGCCCTCAGCACTGTAGTATCTGAGCTCATCCTGTGTAATGAAATAGTAGCTACTGTGGTTCTGTTGTCTTTTTAACATGACTTGCAGTGGTCATAGGTATGTAATACAATCTGATTTGTAACTGGTTTACTCGGAGCTTTCCTTCAGTTTGTAGTTAGAGTCACGTCTGCCTTTTATTGCCCAGAACTCTGGGAATAATTATGTCTTTTTGTCTTCGTTCTAGCCAGTCTCAGGAGATACAGTCCTAGTTTGCAGCTACTGGCAGGGGAAGACGTTGGTCTTTTTTATTCTTCTAGAATTTATTATATTGCACAACATTGCTGTATTTCTGTTTCATTATTAGCATTAATCAGATAGACAGGATAGCTGTGATTGTACTGCACAGCCTGCCCAGGAAATGCTCAGCTAAGGACCAAAAATCTCCCTCTGTCTTTCTGAAGGCACACATTTTTAGTCTTTGTAAACCTATGCAAACCCCTTTCTCCATTATTTGTATGTTTAGGGAGAGGAAATACGTAAATGGCTTTGCCATTAGTGAAGTAACCAGGAAATAAACAGAGGAGACCTTGTTTAAAATACTTGTTTTGTTCCGATGCTGCAGATAAGCAGCTGTGAGAGCTCTCAAGTTTGACGGCTCATGAGTCATTCTAAGCTCTGTCTGGATGTCATAGCCCCTTGTGCAACCACGCAAAGTACCATACCCCTGCAGATGGTTTAAAAACTTGCACAACTATTGCAGCTGCTTATTTACCATTTTCAGGTTCTAGGGTACTTCCAATATTGGACTGATTTATTCCCTGTTGAACTAAATGGTATTTGAAATGTAAGAGAAGGTGCTGGGGCAGCCAACAGCAGTGGCATCATTTTGTGTGTTTTAAGAGACAGCTTAGAGTGAGATGCACAGATTCACCTTGCTGGGTGGCTGATGGCCATCCTGGCAACAAAGGTCATAAATTGGTTTGCGTTGGAAGGGACCCTAAAGCTCCTCCAGCTCCAACCCCTGCCACGGGCAGGGACACCTTCCACTAGAGCAGCTTGCTCCAAGCCCCTGTGTCCAACCGGCCCATGGCAGAGGTTGGAACTGGAGGAGCTTTAAGGTCCCTTCCAATGCAAACCAGGCTGGGATTCTATGTATGTCTGACAGCATGAATGGGGAAATATGTAAAAGATGCCTAAACCCTGGGAGAGTTTGGATGCCTTAAAAATGCAGTGTGGCAAGGTTTGGTGTGCAGCACCTGAGTCCCCTCTACCTGGCAGGCCCTGCCTGGCTGTGGCTCTAAGGAAGCAGTGGCTGCTGACAGTCTCACTGGAATAATCGCACAATCTCAGCATTCTACCAGGACCACAGAGAAACTGTGTCAGAGCTCCAGAAATTAAGCAAATGGCAAGATCTTAGGTTAGGTGTGTGCTTGGTCTGTTCTGGCACAGGCATCCCTATGCCCCAAAGGTCAGGCTTGTTTGAGGCATCAAGAACATACAGGAGACATCTGCAAAGTTTTCCAAAGTGCTGAAGTAGTTTAGCAAGGTGCTGATTCAGCCAGAGCTGGGCATTTAGTCTGATTCCTGATCTTTGAGATCCCTTTGGGAGCTTTCCCCTCCCAGGGGTTTTGTCTGGAGACATGGATGCTTCACTGAGGAGGAGCCCAGGCTCTTGTGCTACATTGCCTGGCAGACAGACTATTGGAGATGTGAGTACCTATAGATAGAGACATACTTGCACTGACAGATTGTTGGCTTAAAAGCTATGTCATTCTTTTTACTACTGTCTTCCACATTCAGCCAAAAAAGTCTTACAGAAGAGATAGAGCCTTCTCCTCCGCTATCATATAGCTGCCAGCATGAAATGGGTAGTTAATTTTTGCTCAGAATTAGGTTCTGTGCTGAGATTGCCAGTGGAGTAATTTTACAGAATGGTCATCTTTCCAGCTCCAAATGCGACCATGCTCAGCAGGGACAGGAAAGCATTATTATATGATGGCTCTTTAATGGGCTGTGGGAAGCAAGAGGGTGGTTTCAGTCTTGAGGACATATTTAATCTTGCAACATCTTTTACTAGATTTAATAGCCTGTCCTACATCTTAATCACTCTGTATAGGGAAATTAATCCAAAGCCCCCTTTTGTGGTGATAATTTTAAATCTTCACTGTGTTTGCTCACATTAGCTTGTCTTCTTCTGGCAGTTCCTCAGCTTCTGCTCTTGCCTGATCACGGGAGCATTCCTCATTGCTCATCCTTAGAGATGGATAATAGTATAAATCTAGCTTCTCTTTCCCTTGGAGACCTTCTGGTTTTGTGGTTTTCCCTGCTGTGTTTCCCAGTAAGTATCCATTTGTAATAAGACAGGATCTGGGGGAGGATATTCCCCCTCTTCTTTTCTGGTAGATGGAGTGTCAGTGGTGACCTGCTGCGTATGGTGCCTCCTGCTGATGCTCTGCCTCCTGGAGGAGATGCTACACTGCTGCCAAGTGCTCATGGCTGCAGAGAGAGGCTGCTTGGAGGGATATCTCTGCCGTGCAGATCACCTGCCCCGGGCCAGAGGATACCTGCAGCTGTGTGGAAAGGCTGGACATTTTGATGCCTTTGTTTCTTGAGGTGTGGATGTCCCCTTTGCCCTCTCTTCCCACCTGGCAATGAAGTCTGCCCCTGCCGGTGGCAGGGCTGTGTGTAGCTGCATGCTACCTGGCATACCTTGGGCATGAGGCAGTGACAAGCAGATGCAGGGAGACTGATAGACAGGTCTGAAATTCAGCTCCTTAGAAAGTAGGACTCATTATTCCCATACAAAATTGTATTGGCAGAGCTTTTAGCACAGCTAGTAAAGATGGTCTCAGTGTAAGAGTGAACATAAAAGACTCCTGACCCTATCAGCATCTTTTCCTGTGCCTCTGAGACAGCAGTCTCATGGATAATAGCTGGATTAAGTCCTGCTATCATCCTGGGTTATTATTAGGTGGTACTTTTCCCCTGAGGACAGGGTGTTGCTGCATTGCAACAAGCCTGCACAAGGGAGATGCTGCCTCCACGCAGGCTCCCCAGCAGGCATCGTGCCACTGTCTGCACACCACAGTTAACTGCAGGATGCTTCTACTGCAGGAAATGGAGCAGCAGCAGGATCAGAAAGGAGCCAAGGAGCTAGAAACAGAGCCTAAGATAGCGACCTTACTGCTCCTCTTGCATTCCTGGCTTTGCCTGCTGCCCAGATACCTTGAAGCCGTGATCGGATGTTGTACAGGTTCTCCTCAGTGAGGCTACCTCACTGGAGGCCTCTCTGAGCAAGGAGAGAACTAAAGAGTGAGGAAAAAACTCCCTGACACAACTCACTGTGTGCCATGGTCTGCAGCCTATAGACAGTCGGATGCACTCTGCTGCCCCTACGCCTGCTGTCCATGGTGTCCACTTTTAACAGTGTATGCAGCTGCAGGGTCCTTCCCAGCCTTTGCCTCTCCATCCAAACTTACCCACACAAGGAGATGCCTTAACAAACAAGAGGAGTGTGGCTTGGCTGTTCCTGCACATATCACGTGGCTATCGATCTTTGTTGTGAGTTTTGGCATCTAATTTGTAGTTGTAGCAAGAAGTGAGCTGTTCAATGGCTTCAGCAATGTGAAAGCGTCTGTTTCTGCTCTCCCAGGAACATCATTTGAATTTGGTTCTGAGTCACATGAATCATAACCCAGGAAAAGGGATTTTACAGGGTGGATAACTGCCTCCTAACAAGGCAGTGGATGAGCATGAGAGTGATTCACAGGTTTGATCTGATTCAGAATTCCTGGAGATGTAGTTTTCAGTTTTGGCCTACACTGCAGACTTCCAAGGAGAAGCCAATATAATTATTAACTAGAACTTGCTGTACCGATACTACCTTTTCTGCACTGTGTTTCTTCAACATCTGATGGCTGGAGCTTGTGAAATACAATTGTACGTGCTGAGAAAGATGGCTTTGAGCATCTGTGGGGAGTTTGCAGGGATGATGGGAGACCTTCAGTGCATGTATTCAGCACCTCAGTCAGTTTGACCCTCTGGTCCTCTGCTTTCTGCGCTAATACTGCTGTTGCTGGGAAGCTTTAATTTGCATTCCTTGCTTTGTTTTTCATTTTGTTGTACTGCAAATGGTCATTTAACATGGGCACAGGAGAACTGGGAGATGCTGGATCTGTGGTGGTTCTGTGGATCATGGGGCCATGTAGGCATTCATGGCTTCGCAGTGGCCCTGTCTTTGAAGAAGACCCAGGTCCTCTTCAGCAAGGGACCACTTAAAAGATGCAAATCAACATGATCAGGAGATTTTGTAGCTTGCTTTCTAGGTACCAGTAGTAAACCCCTCCCTTAGTTATCTCCCCAAGCCAGCGCCCTCATGTACCTTACTTCCCTAAGCAAAGCTATACTCAAGCTTGTCTCTCCCTGTCTTCCATTTGATGTCCCACAGGAGCCCACTGAACCCACCTCCTCTCCTGCTGCTGCACTTCCAGTCTAGGGGGATGTTCCTGCACTTGGGGGACTCTCCTAATGAGCAAATGAGAGAGCAGTGGCACAGGGACAAACCCAGGCAGTTAAGTAAGTGGAGCTGATAAGAGTTTTACCAATAATAAAACACACAAAATCAATACCAGAACAAGCTAGCAGCCAGTGGGCAAGCTTTAAGCAATAGTGTAATGGGTTTGATTTTCTCAGTTTTCATCAATAACATGGCCAATGCATTTAGCACAGGCTGAAGTGAAGCTAACAGGGTATCAAGCAGGCCAGGAAGAAAAGCTTTGCCTTTGTCACCTGTAGCACCAAAAGACCCCCAACAAACCAAGGTTAGTGTTACAACAGACCATTAATGTGACAGTGTTACCCAGCTGTTAGCAAAAGTGTTACTGATAGCTTCAGAGAAGCAGGACGCAAAAGCTGACCTCGTCTGACATCTGATGTCATTTTTCGGTACTCCTGAAGTTGGATCCTTTTTCTCTATGAGAGGTTTTTTAACTTATTTTTTAAGCTTTTTTTGTGCTAGTGAATTCAACTGGGAATCTTGTACCCTAAAACTGAACATGCAACAAAACCTCCAAAGAATGCCAACCTACATCACTAACATAGAATCATAGAAACGCAGAATCAGTCGGGTTGGAAAAGACCTTTAAGCTTATCCAGTCCAACTGTTACCCAGCATTGCCAAGGCCACCACTAACCCATGGCACTGAGGGCCTTGTCTACACAGTGTGTGAACACTTGCAGGGCCGGTGACTGCAGCACTGCCCTGGGCAGCCTGTTCCAATGCCTGAGCACCCTTTCGGAAAGGAATTGTTCCTCAGCTCCATCCAAACCTGCCCTGGTGTAGCTTGAGGCCGTTTCCTCTTGTCCCACCCCTTGTTCTTTGGGAGCAGAGCCCAGTCTTTTCCTGGCTCCATCCTCCTTTGGGTAGAGAGCGATAAAATCCCCCCTGAGATGGATAGTTAACGGCATGGCTCAGGCTGCCTCAAGACATTAGAAGTATTTTTCCCTGTAATAAATAGATGATTTATGATTAAAAGCTGCTCCAACTAAGAGGACACTATTTTTGAATGAAATCTCTGTGCTAATGCTTGATTACAGAAATACCATCATTGGCACATGTCTGTGTGTAACATGTGCTGAAAAAGGGAAACGTGGCACATGCTGTCTGAGAAATAAAACTAAGTGGCAGGGGTAACGTTGCATTCTGGATGTTTGCATTAGCATATGTAAGCTTTTCCCTTTTCTAGCATTCAGTATTGAGGCACTTAGTGAACTAGCTAAGCTTGGGTAATTCCATTTTTAATTACAGAGAGAAGTCAAGAAGTGCTGGATCTGTAATCACAAGAAATCTCAGCTTGGGGTGGGAGAATATCAGACAGCAGCAACCCTGAGGAATGCAAACCCTATCTTAATGCTAATGCTTGGCTGGTTGCTGCCCCAGAACTTCCCAAGAACATGTGCTTGAGTCGTAAATAACTCCTAAACTTTCTGGTGAGCTTCATAAAATGTGGCCTTAGGCAAACCTCTGTCTGTCTACACGGTAGCACTAATCCTCATGCCGCAGTGTTACAGGGGAATTCAGCTGCACTTTAATAACTTCTCCAGCACTTACTCAATAGCAGTGTTGCATAAGATGTGCAACCATAATAGAAGATCACAGAAGACAGGGCTAAAAATGACCTTCAGAGGTCATTGAATCCAGCTGCTGGGCGGCTGGATGCTGCCAGTGTAAGCACTGGGCAGCTCCACTGGTTCAGAGATGCAGGAGGTGGGAATCTGCCTTCATGTAAAGTCAACAGTGTGATTTTTTCACTTATATTCAAGCAAGGCAGCTTAAAGGAGATGAATTGCAGTAATAACATGGTTTAGTCATGAATATTAATACTGAAGTAATTAAATCAGATACTTAGGAATTATAGGACAGGGAGATACTTTGCGTGTCATTGAATCTGCTCCCCAGTTAGCATAGAAACCCTTCAATAAACATGGAGCTGTCAGTTAATTGCAGGAGAGTTTAAAGTATCCCTTGCACAGCCTTGGTTTTCATCTCCCATTCCTTGAAAGATGATTTAGTTTTCATTGCAGGATGCTGGGTGTGGATTTGAATGACCAAAATGTGATTTGATATGCAAATATTATATCCCTGCCAACACACTGCAGGAGGAGCAGCGTAACAAATGACTTTCCCCAGTGAAGTGGAAATACCTTCACTGTACCTTCACTGCACCTTCACTGCCATACATCACAGTATCACTACACATAATATGCTAAAGTCTTTGCTGAAATAAATTATTGGCAGTTTCCCTCATTTATACCTTAAGTGGTTAAAATAGTGCATTGGGATGTGACAGCTCTCCAGGTTCTGGTGACCTCCTTTAGGAACCTAAAGAGCTGAGCTAGTGGAAGCAGAAAATGTTGATGGTAACAGAACTGGGGCAGCGTTTGCGTTATCATAAACCATGTTTCTCCATTTTCTGGCCATGAGGATGTGAGGACCAGCTGCTGCTGCTTCAGAGCAGCCTTCTGTCCATAGTAACATCTTCATTCTGGCTGTAAGTTACCAGCTAGAGATTGAGGCAAACAGTATTGCTTGTTTCTCCTCCTAAGTATTTTCAGCTTGGAGGATTTTGTTCTACTTCTTCCTCTGCTTTGCTTATCCC
The DNA here is from genome assembly GCA_009867235.2 of Psittacus erithacus. Taxonomy (NCBI): domain Eukaryota; kingdom Metazoa; phylum Chordata; class Aves; order Psittaciformes; family Psittacidae; genus Psittacus; species Psittacus erithacus. Next base: position 8,868 of record WYDI02001207.1, read on the forward strand.
CTGTATTATCAGGTGTCTCCAAAGTTAAAAGATTCTGTAAGTCTTTTTTACCTGCCATAAAGTGGGTAGCATCTTTTGCATTGGTGGGTTTGTCCTTTTAAGTCAGTCAAAGGGAGGTCTGTGGGATCCCTGTGCTCAGTTTTTGCAGACAACTATTATAATTTGTAATCAGTGTTCTTTAAAAATACAGAAAGTTGGGATTTGAGTTACTGAGTGCACTTGTACATTACTTTCTGAGTTTATATTAGTCCTAGAGGTGTTGCATCTCCTACTCTGTCTTTACCTCAAGTACTCCTCTAGTCATTATATAAAACCCCTTCCACCAGCTTGTTACTCAAGCTCATTCAAACAGAAGTGTAGGTTGAACCCTTGAGTTTTTGCTTTCTGTGGAGTTCTGATCCATTTGCTTTGCAAGGAGCTAATAGGTAGTAGAGGACCTCAGTCTTTAAGAAGTTCTCCAGTGCAGTGGCACAGTTGCCTGCAAGTTGTACCCCTCCAGTCTCTGCCAACCCAGAAAAAAGGAAACTCTCAGAATGTAATGTGACATCTTCAACCATTCTAAAATAGCAGAGGATAATCTGGCTTAAAGAACATTATGAGTTACTTGAAAGACTGCGATCAGGCTCAGTCACACAAAAATGGATAAAGCTGAGGCACAAATATGCCTTTGGAGCAGCGTAAGAGTCTGATAAAGTTTGACATAACCCCAGAATATCTACTGGCTTCGAGTGTGGATGTCAAAAGAAAAAGGGATCAGCTATAAATATTGATGTTCTCTAATAACATGTTAGAGTGACGGATGTGGAGAAAGGGTGGGCTGTCACTTCATTTCCCTAAAAGCAAGATACTACCGTCTCTCTAATGATTTGGAAAAGAGTTTTAGTTTCAGCTGTGGAATAAAGCACCACACAGTGATCCTGTTTTCAATGATGCTAAGAACATGGGAGGCTCAAGCAGGGGAGTTCATTTGGTAGGAGCCCATTCCTGAGAATGGGAATTGTTCAAAATTGTCACTCCCATAGAAGTGCCTTGTGGAGGTACGCGTCTCCACAGTGCCTGGTGAAGGAAAATGAGGTGAAGCAGAAATAAGGTAACCAGGAAGCCCACAGGGTATGATATGCGGCTACTGCAGCGTCATATCTCTGTGGTCAGACTTAGTTTAGTTTTGGGCCCAAAGTAATTGTTTGTATGCTTTTATTTGAGGCTGTGTTTGATCTGCACATGTTTAACAGTTTCTGAGCTATTACCCAGAACACAGTAGCTGAGCTTTTATGGTGTTAATACAAACACTGTTTCTCCCTGGTTGTGTTCTTGGCATGTTTGTGTTTGGAAGTTTATCTGCAAGCAATCTACAACTGAAGTTTAAGGTCCTGCAAATAAGGGAGGGCTTTTCTGTGTACCTACAGCTCTGAGCAATGTGAGAGAGATCTGTTTGGGGAAGGATAAAACACAAAAAGGTTTCATGACTAATGACATCAGCTTGGGATCAGCTTGTTTGCACAGGTTGTGTTTCAGAGCAGTGGTTGCCTGACACATTGTACCATCTCACTAAATGCCTGATTATCAGATAACAGTAATGATAGGCAAGTGATGCTAAGCTTCTGTACTGTATCCCTTTGGGATACATTTGTTTGCAGCTCAGATATTGGAAGCTGAAGCATTATTATCGTCAGTTCATTCTGCTTCAGTTTTAAAGTGCTTAATTGTCTTGTGGCAATTTGCTTGAAATGACAAGGGGGGTGGTAGCAGGTAACTGTTTGCTGATGGCATTTTAAGCTTTGCTCTTCGTTTAGAGCTCACTCCTGGTCTCCAGGCTGATTGGGAATAGGGGCATCATACAGACCTTCTCAAATACTTTCAAGATGCAACTTTGTTTGAAGTTTGGTGACAGTGTTTCACTTCATGTCTTTTCAATTCCTCTGTCTCTTATATCCTTAACTGGCTTTTCTGCTCATTTTTTCTCTAAGCTCACAGCATCACAGCATAAATATATTAACAGATACTGAAAAATATATGCATCTAGTCTACATGTCAGGAAGGCTCACATAAATAAAGATTTGCTAGATCAAAACTGTGGTAGATAACCTAATTTTCTGTTTTAATCAGATTACAAAAGGGATTTAAATAACGGTTTCACAGTTTTGAGGAGTTATCAGGCACAGAGATTTCAGACCAAATCCTCAGCAGGTATGACCTGGCACTGGCGCAGAGTTGTGTGATTTGAAGCAGAACAGATCTTGGCTCTGGACTCCCAGCATACAAGTGAAGAAATAAAACTGAGAGGCAGACTTTGCCAAGAGGTGCACATCCTATGAGAAGCTATTAAACAGTAAACCAGACAATTACAAAAGACCCAGAGTTGAAGAGAATCCAGAAGGGAGCCTGCGTAAAGCAGGCTGGTGGGCACAGCTGGGAAATTGGACTTGAGAATCAAGTCCAAACCCAGACCAGCATAAGAATGGGCTTGTAACCAGTGAATTCAGAGATGGCACGTGCCAAAGAAAGCCCCTACTTCAGTCCCTTTGAAAAGGGCCAGGAAGCATCTTATGTAGAAAACAACAAGGAGAAGAGATGAGATGCGCTGGGAGCTATTGCCTGTGTTAATGGCCGTAATGGTGAGGGAGCTTCTGCTGCTCCACCCAGCAGTGCTGATGCTGGGAAGGAGCTGATGTGGTGGGAGGGACCCTGGCGTATGCACTTAATTGAATAAGCTGCTCATCTTCTATGTGCTCAGCTGAGCTTGGCTTAGTGGCTCTTCAGAGATGCACTCATCACTGGCTATGGAAGTCCTTATGCAGCAGAGCACGCAGAACCTCACATTACCTCTTTCATTGTACAGTTCTATTTTTAAGCCAGTGCCTTACTGTGTATTAATCATTTTTGACAAATTCCTGTGTGTTGTCTTCATGTTGTGTAAATTCCCACACACTGTGCCAGGTGTATTTTAGCCTATTGCAGCCTCGTAAGAGCAGTGACACCTATATTTTATGGGTGAGCTGGCAAGGTGATGAGGTACCAGAGGAAACTGGTGCACAAATTCATCTGCCAGTTTAAAACAGTGAAGAGCTCTGTGGTCAATGCAGCTTTGCAGGGTTTTGTTAACTGATAGTACTGCCCCAATACCCATGGATTCTGTACTATTAGCCATCAGAGAGATAATTCTACTAGTTACATGATAGTAAGAGTACAGGTAAGTTACTGGAGTTGACATCACAGAGAAAGGTGAGTGGATCATTAAGTCAGGAGTAAGTACATAGTGGATTTCCACCTACGTACAAGGAGGTGCAACAGCCACAACAGTGTTTCTGCACTGAGAAGGTGTCTTTTCTCTTACAGTCAAGTGCTACTTTCTGAAGCACGTGTTTCTCTTAGATACAGGGCTTTAACAGTAGAAATTCTTTGTGACCCAAGAAATGTGGGATGATAAAACTCTCGAATATATTTAGGAATGGATCATGGATCTACTTTTCTTGCATGAAGTTCTTGGGAACAGAGCAGGCTAGGAGTGGCTCATATTCTCCATAATCAGCCAAGTATTTTTTTTTCCTCATTGATATTACTACGTGGAAGAAGAGAGGATGGGAAAAATGCAATTTTATGGCATTTATTTATTATTAATTTCTTTTATCATTGGGTTTGAACTTAAACAGGTGAGATTTATGTTAGATATAAGGAAGAAATTCTTCCCTGTGAGGGTGCTGAGGTGCTGGCACAGGGTGCCCAGAGAAGCTGTGGCTGCCCCA